>DWGJ01000184.1:0-39972 GCA_018246895.1 Aspitha aspitha aspitha | reverse complement strand
TCTCCCCTGGCACCTACGTCCGTCAACACGCGCATTGTATATCTGTTTCGTCATTCTTTCATCATCCATTCTCTCCAAATGCCCGAACCATCGGAGCATTCCCTTTCTCATTTTTACACCGTACACATTATAATTACTGTAAGAAATAAAGATAAGTAACTATTGCATTTTTATTTCTGTATTTTAGTCTTTATGTTGTAATTTTTTTTTATATCATGTAGGTATTTCACCGACAACGTTTTAATGGCATAA
Organism: Aspitha aspitha aspitha; assembly: GCA_018246895.1. Classification (NCBI taxonomy): domain Eukaryota; kingdom Metazoa; phylum Arthropoda; class Insecta; order Lepidoptera; family Hesperiidae; genus Aspitha; species Aspitha aspitha. The sequence goes on along the minus strand of DWGJ01000184.1, from coordinate 39,720 downwards.
CTATGTACATAGCAACACGATTTCCTTTAAATTAGACATGGACCCAGGTTTAATCCTAACAAGGTGTAGGAGCTACTCAGATTAATTTTCAAAGTGTACCCTTAGCGATTGAAAGAAAGAGAAGATTAAAAGTAGAAAGATTGTAAAGAAATTACTTCGATAGCCGGGTGAAGGAAGTGACGAGAAAAAACTGTAATTAAATATTCTCATAATATGATCTGAAACAAGTTAAAACGTAAGAATTAAGTCCAAGTAGATGGAGGACTAGACCACTTCCAACAAGAAAACAAAGGACACGTTATTGTTTTACGTGAGTAGGTACGATTTATTTTGAGTTCATAAATTTTTATTAAAGAACACCTGTCTTTTTAATTGTTTTAATACTTGGCTTTAAGGAAATACATCCTATTATAAGGAATTCATATTGTCAGTTTCTTAGCATAATATTTAATGGAAAGTAACCCTTGGAAACATGTGTCGATGTAGGTAGCAGCCTCCTTGAACTTAATTGATAACCTGTCTAAGCCAAGGGGTATTTGTAAAGATGTGATAAGGGTTAACATAAACACCCAACCATATCTACCGTTCGGATGGCCATGTTTTACCGAAATCTTAACGGGACAACCCATTTATTCCCAACAAATGGGTTGTACAATACAACATGTAGCGAATCTATTCCGCTCTATAAGTATACGTTAAAGCCCATTTTATTATTTGATTTTCTGTATTTTTTATATCATTAGCTGCTGTAAAATATTTGAAGCTTAGCTTCAAACCTTGTACGGAATCGAAAAGCTTGATTTAGCTGAATGTAACTGTAAGAAGTTATAAGATTTTTTTTATTGTTTTTAACAAAGGTCGGGCTTTAAAAAAGAATAATATATTTGGCAGCATCCAAATGAAAACATAGACATGTTAATCGGTAGTCACACCTAAAAGCATACTGAGTATCAATCAGGACTAAAAATTACGACCAACAGTCGTCAAGTACGAGTATAAAACTACGGGTAAGGACTAAGTACTAACAAGGAAACATAATTGCAAGCAGTGCCCTGTACTAGTATTATTTATTCAGTCTATTTCCAAAGATAAAATAAATTAGATCTTTTTTGTGATAAAGAACAGATTAGTAAGTAATTTGGGAATTTCTAAGTTACAATCAGAAAACTTGCCACCGTGTCTTCCATGGATCAGCTTTTCAGTTTTCAAAGGTTCCAAAGTTAAATTTAGCCTCCGGGTATTTCTTGATACAGTCACAAGCATAAGGCCGTTACTTAAGCCTTTCAAGGCTTGCATGCATAAAAAACTAGTAAATGACAGAACAGGAATCCAGACATAGGTTGGAAAACTTCTTCAAATAAATATTTTATTCCTAATCAGCATATCTCACCATTCTTCATAATGACGACTAAAAGTAATAATTATTATAAAAATGAAATCATAAAATAAAAAATACATAAGAAGTAGAGCACACATATGAAATGATTAGCAAATCGAATTCAAGACGTAAACTAAGATTATTCATTATCATCAACAATGAGAAATATTTAAAAGTTAATCATATAAAAATTAATTTATGCCTGCGACTGTACAAGATTTCCAATTTCAAGTTTTTTAGACAACTGTAGCGATTTTAGAATTATCTTCTCGCTTTGACGGACTCCTGAAAATTTGTTGATCTTTCAAAAGCCTGAAGAGTTCGGAAGTTGATTTGTTCGAAACCGCATCAATTATGAAATGTTTAAAGTATACTCCAATAATGTAAAGCTATGAAAGTCCGCATTTCAATCACTGTTACTTGTACATTGTTTTAATTAAAAGCTGTCAAATCAGCTAACAATCGTTATACGGCGACGGGGTCCTTTAAGGCAGCTCCAAAAATTTCGCAGATATTTTAATTACAAATCTGAGTTTTCACCAATTCACCCTGCGCGTATAAGTTTCAGGCCCTTCCCAACTGCAAGAAAGGAATGGTACTGGGTTGTGATTCAGAAGGATATTGCAGGTAATATTAAATAATAATTGACACATAAACTGGATATCATATTAATAGTCCTATTAACAAATAGAACTCAGAAGACTAAGTGACGCTTACTCGTGCTCATACGTCCTATTCGATGCTTGTGCCACCACTCCATGGACGGCTACGAACACGCAACTACTAAGTATGAAGGTACATATTCACTCCCAACATTTTTTGTATAAAAAGTATTGGGTTCGTTAGATATGCTCACGTTTGAAAGTTTATTCTCAAAGCCAAATAAAAAAATAATCTCTGAAAGTAATAAGGATAAATATACATATACGAGTATCTATGGATTCAACTGTGACGAGCTGAGTTTATTTGCATATCTATGAATTAATATTTTAACAATTGATCTTTAATCTCAATGACGCTTATACAAATATTTTAACAAAATCAAAGCGAGCAAGGTAGGCGGCAGCAGTCAGTGAAGTTGAGTGTCATTGTTTAGAGATCTCAGAACGTCGGGAGTCAATATGCGGAACATTTCCTATTACACGCCCGCTTCTTCCCGAAACCGACGTATTTTCATAGAGCTGCTCTCACACCATCTGAACATAACTTTATGAACTGATCGTAAATTGTTCACAAAATAAATAGTGGGCCATATATTGTGCTTGTTTAAAATTTTCGTTCGTAAAATGTTCATACAGATAATATTGGTAAATACTGGAATAAAATTGGTTTGTCTTTAAAACCTTTATAGTAACTATGCCGAAAGTGAAACTTTCAACGTTAATGCAAAAATGTGGTCTAACATGAAAATAATTATTTGTAAATTGGTGTCTCGATCTTACAAATATGTACAACTATAGGTACATTTTAAATTTAACGGATTAGTGTTTGCAAATCCGGCTGACCATTATTATTATTGTCTAAGTACATAGATAGAAAATCTCCAGTTATCATAACTGAGATATCATAAAATGTCTCTAAAATTTACACGTTGACATAAGCTTATTTACATAGGTATGGGATGGAATAAATATTTTCTTTCTTTCTTATAATCTTACGTTTATCATTGCATTAATTAAACAATAAATAGATGTAGAATTGTACTGAAACGAATAAGTCTAAATAGAACGTACGACCATGATGCGAAAAGAACAACTTCATAAAGTTATAGTGCGATTTACGAGTAAAATATTGAAATACCTTACTCTCCATTAGCCATTAGATTAGGCTCTTAGTACGCAAATTATCACAAATCTTTTGTTAGTATGATTATAACATAACATTTATTTTACACAAATCAAGGTATGACCAGCTCTATATACATCGCCGTATATTTTTATTCCAACACAATTTGTAATGGAAGCGACACGCGGAGACAAGAGAGCAGGGGCGAGGTCGGGCCGAAATTACTTGCAAATTCCATTTACGGACTTGGCGGCCAGACGGCGGGTTAAAGTGCTGCCTGCCACGACACTGTTTGCTGCGTACGTACGCTGCTTCCAAAGTACATGAATAAATCAAAATGCTTTTTAAAACATTAATATATTTTAATGTGCTGTTTTTGGCGCTGGGTAGCAGCCAAGGGATACGAATCAAAATATTCAATACCAAAATTGATCTTTTAGCGTGGTTATTAATGCACATTATAATATTAATACAATAGTTTTTGCACACGTATAGAATTATAAAATCTACAAGTGGACTAATATACAGTTAGTGTGTCTATGCTGTCATACTTAGGCAAAATTATTTCTACCGTGAACCAGGTGTAGTCAGAACAATTTAAAATTCGGCTTAATTGCATGGATTCCGAAACATTTACTGGAGGTCACCTTCTTAGTTCTCAAAAGTAGAAACGCATCCGTTTTAACAAAAAAACTCTATTCTTCAAGAACAAGGACAAAAATTTGAGAATTGTTAGCCTGAAAAAAACCAGTGGAAAATTAATGACATCTACCTTCGTCCCAAAGCGACCTGAATAAACCGAAAGTTTTAAGGTATTCATAACTAACACACTACGGTCAGTCGGAACATAATTAGAAGTTTTGTTTTCAATGTTTGCGCCATGATTACCAATGGCGGTGGAACGAGATCCGACGCCGGACTCCGATTGGTATGTAAGTTACGAGACGTAACCGCGAACTTAGCTCATTACCGGCGCTACGTTGCCAGAATGACAATGGCTGAATTTTTCACTTCATTCAAAGTCATTGCCGTCGCCGCTTATTAGGTGCGGACGGACGTGTAGTGAAACTGTTTCGTGTAATCACAATATCAAAAACGAAATATCAAATTTAATATCTAGTTTCACTTCTCTTTGAAAATATCATATTTAAGAAGAAATGGACAATAACTCGATTCCATCAACACTTATTTTTTCGTAATTAACATATGCTGTTTACACGAATATGCTGCATACATACGAATATGCTGTTTACACATGTTTAAATAAAGGTAAAAAGATATGAAGACAAATATAAATTTCTAGAACAGGAATGTTAAAATAAAAATGAATGGTGAAAAGACGAACAAACTTAATACCTAGACAAATTTACATAAATATGTATATTACATAAAAATTACTTTCATAGAAATGATAAATTAGTTTTAATGCAAAATTAAGCTGGAACAATTTTGCGACTCGTAACATTGTTGACAGTAAGACCGCTCCCTTGTCTATGCGAATCCAGAAACACTATCATTACGTGGAGTTTGCGCACTTAGAGACCCACTTAGCATTTATTTCCCGGCAAATCGACTTCGCTACCTTTCCCTATACTCTAATACATATTCTATTCTGCATTTAAACAACTCGGAAAGGATTTCGTAGGGTAAAAGTTTAAATAAGTTTAGGACGAAGTTCTTAGATCCCTTTTACGATTGCTTAAGGGCAAAGAAGGTAAATGTTTATTCAAAGGTTTTATAGATTGTACAGAGACGGGAAAAAGACAATTTTATGGCCACACGCTATGGGATTTGGTGAATAACACAAAAATATTTAAAAAAGTACATACGTTAAAAAAAACTTTGTGTAGATACTGGTGTAATTTTTACATGTGTACATTTTTACATACCTCACACTTTATTTACTTACTTAATTTTTTTAGTACGTCACACACACATAATCGTAATAGGTACATATTACCTGAGATGCCTCAGGTCTTGCAATTCGATGGAGGGAGGGAAACAATTTAAATTATACATATTTTATAAAAAAATTAATAATATATGCAAATAAATAACCTACAGACAGAATGGAACTCAAACTGGCACGAAGGGAAATACGAAATGCAAGTCCATTTGGACACCACGCTCATTTTCACAGTTCCCGCTGCTATAGTAACTTCACGCTTATTTTCTTTAATTTACAGTCTAACACCGGCAGAGTATATTACGTCTATACTCACCTCCCTACTTGTGAAAGACAATTTGATAGCATGATCCACATTCCAAGTTCCGTGACACAAATTACGACGGTGTAATTTAATCTTCACCAACTTCGCTAATTTTATTTTTCCTTTGAATTAATTTAAAAATTCCTGCTGCGATCCTGGCAGTTATCGAACTCGGGACGTCGGAAACTTTTAGTACTATAGTAATATTAGCGAAGTCATTTCAAGAAATTCTGACGTTAAAGTAAAGAACTGCACATGTTGACTTCAAAACGTTTTATGTAAAAGTTTCCTAAAGAGAATTAATTACACTAACCTATAACATTCTGTCTCAAAGGATTGCTTGTTATTAACTGAGTTAATGTTTCAGATATTTATAGTGTCGAGCTAACATCGCCCTTCCTGTTGACATTACGCAGCAGTAATACAAAACAATATCGTAAACGTACGGGCGTCGTTGAGAATCAAAGCTATAAAGTGTACGTTCGGCAGCAAATCGGTGAACGTGTCGTCGGAGCGGATCGGAGCCCCGAGACTGCAAGAAGGCTTTAGGACAAGCGACGTGCGACAAAGTTTTTATTTCCCCAGGGACGCACCGATCGTAGTGCCGCCCAGGTGCTCCCCGCACCGATGGAAACCTATATTATTTGTTTGAACAAAACTTTCTGGTCTCGCGTGAGATAAGTAAATTATGTTTGTGTCCCGAACACCGCCTCGTATTCAATGTTTTGTTCCTCGATTGAACTTGAAAATATATCATATTTATTATTTATTATACTGAATGTTTCTAGAAGTATAACTATTATATACTTACTTTACTTTAGTACGACAGTAATTTATTCTATAATTGCAGGTACTTATTAAAGATACTCAGTTATTACTATCTGGAAAGTATACAAGTCAAGCACTTCACAAACGAAAAGAAAAAGGTAAAATCGTCTCCATACATTACCTATATTAAATTGGGCGAAGCGATCTACGTGTTTTAGCATTCCAGGAGATATTTTCTCCCATAAAATATGTACAGAGGATTACAAAATTATTCCAGTATAAAGACGGCCGAGTGTTTTATGATCATTCTCTTTATTCTTTTAAGCGAATTACTGAAAGAATGCGATGGTGGTATAATTTTCGAATGTATTACGCCTCCATTATCTATAATCATCTCCCAAGTTTTACTTTTTCTTTCGCTTTGTTCTCCGTAACAATTTTTTATGGGAGTTATTCGTAAGAATAGGTACATATTATGTAACGAAAGTTAGCATCACATTATTCACGCACTCGTTACTGGGCAAAATCGAATTGGTACTCGTAGCTGGGCGAATGTTGCGAGCATGCCCGGAAGGCTGATGAATCTAATTTTTGCGTCGGAGCGAAACGCCGCTTTCCTTATGAAAATTATGCCCCATTCGAACGCTGGCTGGGAGGTTGAGAAGTTGAAATAAACTGTCCCGCCGTGACTCGCACACAGATAAACACGAAAGAGCGTGAAGAATGTCGCGCGAACACTTCTCATTGAATAAAAATAATATAAAATCATTATTACTAAATTCTCAAAGTGAATATTACATGTAATTGGGACTATGCAATACTTCGAGTAGGTAACATAAGTACATACATACATATCGTCATAAGTAATTCAAGAATTTCTGTGTAATATTCCAGAGCAACCATTTTCGCACTTATAAACGGAATAGACAATACAGATTTCCTCTACTTGACCTATGTCGTTTTTTGTTTTGATAACGGGATGCTACGGAAGTCTACACTGGTACTGGTCATATCATATAATAAATACAATGTACATATAACGCACGCAAACTCAATTTAAATTTTATGTTTAATGTATTACTTTATCTCAATATTATGAATCTTAGTAAAAATAGTTATAAAAATACTTATCTCCATAAAGTTATAAACTTAAAACACACTTACCACTATATTAAAAAAATACTATCAAAAACATATATCTAAAACAACTATTACATAAAAAGTAGTATTGATATCCATATCCTTTCTAGTCTTCAGTGGATACACTACCTTCGATTCGTTTGATACGTAAATATTTTTGTATATGTATTACTACCTACTGAACTAACGGCACCTTTGCGGTTTTTCGTCCCAGAAAATTGTAATAAGCAAATGGACTGCATTCATTCATTTGGCATACCTAGAAGTTTCTGTTTATGTATTTTTCGAAATTCAAACGTTAATATAATTTCTTGAATGGTAACATCTGCAAAACGTATCTTACATAAAAAAAAATATATTATTTAGTAAGACGTTAACTTGCGTTAAGTTTTTCATGTAAAATAGGTATATCGTTTTCATTGTAAGGCCGACAGTAAAATAACAAGTTATTCAGGCATAAGTTTCATTATCTAAATTGTGAACAGATGTAGAGCATTCGCCAATTGAATTCGCGACTGCATCCGAGCGCGAACATTATGTCAGAGGTGCTCAAATTGGTTGAGAATACCAAAGTATATTTTAAAGTTATTGTGTAACAACATGTTACAGTACAAGTAAAAAATTGTTACAATAATAGTTTTGTTTTATGGATTAAATATACATAAATTAACATTCTTCTAAAATATTGTTATGCCACTAGCTATCTGTAAAAATAAGAAGTGTATCATGAAAAAGCTTATTCGGAGTCGGACTGCACACATGTATTATTGTATAGTAAAGAAACTAATAGCTAATATATATAAAATATATACAAACTTATTCCATTATTTAAAAATATAATTATACTAATCATAAAAATAAAATAAACTAAACTAAAATACATATAAAACAAAGAGTCCAAACCGCTGTCCTGTGGTAGGGTACCCAAGAGACTGGCTGCGTACCCTCTTTGGACAACTAGACTGATTCTTTGTCCAAAGAAGGAACCAGCTCTCAAGTCATCTGTCACGTCAACCAAGCGCGACGATAAATCTTTATAAGTTTATCATGTAAATTTTAATTGCAAGAATTTTATATTCTGAAATTAACATCAATAAATATTTTTAATGTTTATTATAACCAGTGATTACCACCATTAAGTTCCATTAAAAGTGGTATACGATGACAGTCGAAAGTCACATGAATCTTTAATCTCAACATAACTTGCAGAATAATAGTAATAGTTGATTTTAATTAATTTAGATTGGTTACAATCCGCCGTACAGGTTGAGAAACACTAAAGTAAATGAATCGACCACAGCGCTAACGTGGGAAGAGTACATTTATTATGGCGAGTCACGGTGCTCATTTGGGTATTAGAGATAAAATTAAAATTTACGCTTTGCCCAAAGCAATTTGTAACCGCCCGCTTTGCTTCACGCGGAAAATAGGCTTTGGTTTATCCACGTTTTACATTCATTTTCATAAGTGGCTTACATTCGTGGCACCTACCTGTTCGAGTTGAACCTCCCACAACAATTGAGGGTATGCATGGCGATTTTTCATAATAGTTAAAGATGGTTAAATAAACTGCCCATACCATTTACTACTATGTTAGATTTGCTTTAAACCATTAGTAATTTAAAAAGTGATTTTGTTACAATACATTTAAAGGCACGTCAATGTCTAAAATAATTATAAACATTTAAAATTCTGATGTACGCTTCGTTTTGTGTTCGCCAATTCAAAATAAATGTGTAAATTTACTACGTAACATCGAAATAATAAAACATCAAGATTTATACAGAAAAAACCGATACTTAAGTAGCCGAGAGTTAAGCCTTCCGTTTGTGGAAAACCTTGCTTCGTGTTATTCATTTAACGGCTTAAAATTAGAGCAGTCCATTAAATAGCCAATAGATCTAGAATGAATAATGGTAAGATAATTTGTCAATGAGGATCCATTGTTGTTCGCTTCAGTGTGGCCGCCAGTGAGGCTGATGGATGTCCTCTCAGAGCGCGTCAGTCAGAACGCGGTTGCTGCCCGCGAGATATATTGCGGACCCAAAGCTCGACCTTGTGGAACGCCGGCGTTACAACCATACTATTAAATACACATTCTGATTATATTCATAACTAACAATAAGGATCATATATGCGGCTGACGCCAAATGCGCCATTCAATAAAGATGACACAAAATTCAACATGGCTTCGCCACCAGTTTTCTGTTAAAATTCATGTTTAAATTTCATATCTGAGCTGCTATTGAAGTGTCTTATTGTTAATATGGCTGTATTATTTTTATTATTAGGTTTTGCTGTAGTATTGATATCCTTTGAATTTTACCTTTTATTATAACATGCACATTATATTTTAATTGTTTTGTAACAAATGATCAGGAGTAGATACAAGTGGCTATTACCGCCCAAAAACATCTGCAACCGACCTCAAATGGTACTGTTAGTGTTACTTTATTTTATATGCGGTTTTATTAAGGATATCAATTTGTTACTAATCCATACCATTTTACTCATTTATGTACTCATATAATACAGGTGAATGGTATAAAAATTGCTGTACGTGTTTTTCTTGAACTACAAACATCTGTGCAAAATAAATTGAGCCGTTGATTAATCAACATATAAGAACATCTTTTATAATGTTATCTGATTTTATGTAAATACATACCCAAACATAACCGGAGTTTCATTCGATATTCTCAATATGGGTTTAATTATTACGTTTCCAGTATAAAACTATTCGGTTAGTTTGACGTGGGTTACATTTAATTTGCAAATGCTAACAGTTTTGGAAGCATTTTCGACTTAGGGTGACCGCAACAAGCATCACCCGGAGAACAAGAACAAACAAAGTAATTAAACACTTCAAACGGAGCGAAATTGAAGCCGCGACTCAAAGCCTGGACCAGTCATAGCCACTGGAGAGTAGAGCATTGACGCTCCATGCCACCCGGTCATTCGACTGGAAACGATACCATTTTCGGAGAATATTTCGAATGAAGTAAATATGACACGGCGTATTTTACAAAAAAATATCTGCTATATTACTGAACAGTTGTTATATTGGAAACTAATTGCAACCAAAAAACACAAATAAAATTATTGCAAGTAAAATATGATAACAAGCACTTCAACACAATACACAACTATTAACGAACAATTTCGGAACCGTAGGCGAGACCTCAAACAAACTGAATACATTAATAAATTAATTTACATTTACAAGTATTTCCCAGGTTAATAGCAGCTTAATAAGGATTTAAATAATTAAATTGTAGCGAAACTTATATCTATGTTCTCGGAAACATCCACAGAAAGCATTAAAGAATTCGCAAGTAAAGTAAATACTCGTAAGTTGTACAATGTAGGTAACAGTTTTACCAGAATTAGGACAAAGTAGACAAGTGGTTCCATTATTTTTATTTATGTTTTTTTATACCATACATCTATACAATACACGTGAAATTTAATGTTGAAAAAATTTTCAAAATCGAAATGATTGTAAAACTACATTTTAGATGTGACCCTTTTTGTCTCAGACAAATTCACATTGTTGAATAAAATGTTCATTAAAAGATATTTGTCAAACAGTGAAAGGCTACTATCAGTACCTATAGTATATACTAGTAATTGCAATATGTCTTTAATAAAAATATACCTACCGGTATACAGATGTCTTGTTCATTGTCATAAATACATTCTTATTACACTCAGATTAAAGAAAACACATGTGCTCGTCACACATATGTTTGTCCTGAGTGGAAATCGAACTCACTACCACCGAATTAGTGGTTAGGGTCACTAAACCAAAAGGCCAGACAAAATATGAGATGAACGATCACAACATTACATGAACCAATTTTCCACCCCGTATAGATATTGCATTTAAATATATTACTATTAATACATAATACAAAACATTAAATTAAAGTCTGCAAAACGTAATAAGAATCATTGGCATTGACGCATTGTAATGTATGACATTTTCATGTGATATCATTATTGCATAATGGTAACAATATTGACAAGAGCCGCCCGAACAGCTCAGCTGTACGAGTGACGGACGCGCGGCAGCCCGGATACAGTGCTAAGTGCGACCCGCACTGGCACTACATCATTTCCGCATATCGTCTGGAATCTATACGTGCCTGTCACAAATTCACATTATGTGATGTGGCGTGGCGTTTTAGATTTACGGAAGTAAACTGTGTATGCTACATATCGTGTATATCGGAACGACATATGTACAAGTATAGGTACCTAGCAGGCGTCCCAAATCTTACAACATTGAATTAGGTACTTCATGTACTTAGATTGTGTTATTCACAGTGAGTCATAAGTTCCCACGTCGCACTTCGGTCTATTGCATCTATATTGCATTGAGTCAAAGTGGAATAGACTAAAGTCTAGACTAAGCTTATCTATCAATAGATCATCTAACTTTGCATCAGACGGAATTATTCATGCATATGGAGTGATGACATGGAACTGTATCAAACATGTTATGACATAATTACTTTCTGACCTGTGCCCCAAGTATAGGGTTAATTACATACTATTTTGAGTATACTCGTATCAATGTATTTTGTACACATCCGTAATCGACAAAAAAGAAAGGTCGAAAATAATGGTTTCGATTAATAATTATTTATTTTACTGCACTTTCATTCTGCAACCAACACACCGCTGAGAGGAAACTTAAGAAGGAAATTGCTAGATTATATTAATTGCCTCTGAGCATAATGCGCACAACTATTAATTTTCTCCTATCAATATCAGTGCAAAGGTGTAAATAACAGAAACGACAGCGGACACAAAATCACTCATTTATTATAAGTAAAGGCACATATTTATAAATACCTGATTCCTCGATTTTATCCTCACCCAAAGAAACCATCAATACAAGCGCAAGCATACAGCAGTCCTCACCTCACCGCGACGCTTACTACAACAATAGCGGCACGGGTATACGTGTTTTCCTTTGTATTATCGCTTTTAAGTCCTTATCAATAGCTTTTCTAGAAAAAGTCCTCACGGCGATCACAAAGAGTTCAATAGATGGCAGGTTTCTATGTAAAAGTTTGATAGCCGAAGAAATACTACAACGGCTTTCTGTTACAAAAAAGTATGCACTCATTATAATCAATTGTTAACAAATCTAACGATATGCTAAGAAAAAACATAAGCCAAATAAATTCTCGACGACAGTGAATTTTTTCATTTAACCATATTTGGGCATACGCTGATGGTACCGCATTGTCTCTACAATTACATTTAAATTAATCCTACCATATACGTTGATTTCGATACACAGGTAGAGCAAATCCGTACCAAAAGAAATCGTCAACACAAGTTCAATAACAAATGGTACCGCGACTCACAAGAGAACGCCCGACAATAGCTGAGACCGGATACAAGTTTCTCTTTGTACCGATGCTTTTAAGTCCTTTTCCATCACCGACACACAGTGACAAAAAAATTCAAAACAACTTTAACTTGTCCCTATAGAATTTTTTTAGCAAATTCTTTCAATATTTGAAAAATTTCATGAAATGGTAAGCTGTCACCGGTTTTAAGATCAAATGATTAGTTAAGGCGAGAAATTGCAGCTTGCTTTGTCTTACATAGTTAAGTTAGTTACAGAAACTGTTACTTATAAATGATAAATTCTTGGAAAATTTAAAAATATTGTAATAAAAAGTACTTGTACATGAACAAGTCATAAAAGTTTATAACTTAGAAAATAAACCTATGGAAACAAAGTCTCCAGTAAACATTTAGCTCTTCAGTAAATAGGAAAATAAACGACACATAAGTTACAAGTACATTCGAGTTATCCTACAGCCAATATTACGATATTCTATATCGGGGAAAGCAATATCTGAGATGGGTTAAAACAATATTTTATTACATCACATGTTTGGCGTTCTTTTCAAAATAGCTAAGTAGAACGGGATGGGTATTTTGTAACGGTTAGTAATACAAGTTATGCATAGCCATAGGCTACGAGAATACGAAATTTATAGGGGTAAGGAAGGGTCTAAGGCTTTTTAAAATGATATAGACTTGTCAAATCTCCGCGCAAGGAAACGCAATACAAATTTCTTTTCTCGATAATTTTTATTTTAGATACTGTTTTTTCTATCATATTTGTGGTCAATGTTTATTACATAAGTCAAATATAGAGTTTAATATTCCTGGAAAGTACTTTTCTTTCGAGAGTAATGTAGTCCTTGCCTACCTACTTAACAGGTTAGTTAGGTATCTTACTAAATACTTACTACTTTCCTAAATCCTGATTAATAGGACTTGAAGTGACAAGTTTAAACTATCCTCTTTGCACTAACAGTAAATGCTTATGAATATTAAAAAGTAATGTACCTATCACATGCTTGCTAGTGCTTGAATTACAAATACACGAGTAATTCGTCATATTTCTCTCGTGTCTCATTTATTTTGCTTGAACGTGACTTTTAATATTTCGAAACTATTTTTTAGTTGCTATTCAGAAAACAATTTTATTTAAACAGACATGCAATATAGAACTGCTAATATCGAATCATTACAGTAAACTTTTAAATAACAATACATGGCAGTATCATGTTTTCTATAAAGGTGATAACTTCAATCCAATGTAATATTTATCTTTTATTTTTTACCGCCCATTGCACGTACGTAACTCAGTCCTTAACGCTAATCTACTGCCCGATGTTCCGCATTAGTTGTGAAACAGTCTTTTGCACGTTTAGAAACCTATTTCAAGATATTGCATTGGGCTTAGCGGACGTTAGAAAAAAATTTAGTAGTATCAGCGTTAGTAGTTATTTAAGCGTGCACCACGTGTTATTACTTCGTACACCTCATATATTTTTCTTAAATTATTGGTTTTGCAAACTGTACTATAATTCAGACATGCAAAAAACCTCATGAAACTACCCACGGTAAATTTCATACAGCTAGTATTTTTCCAAGGCAGGTACGCGGATGCCCTTTGTGTGTCGCTCCAGGCCCACACTCTTTTTCTCTTATTGTCAAGATTTTTGGCCGAATAGAAAATCGATGACGTATACTGTATACGCGCCTCGTTTAAAAGAAACTTTATCGTTTATCCCTTTACTCTCCTAATACTTTACTATATGTAGTACCTACATATAATTTGTATTTTAAATAAAATACATTATGTATTCTTAACGTCAAGTATATTAAGGTTTATATTTTATTAACTTTGCCCGATTCTCATCAAAACACGTAATGTTTATTAAATAATTTCAACGACTAATTAACTTATGATATTTCAAACGTGTCCATTTCAAATTTGTCCATTTGCATGGAAATGAGAATATCAAAGAAATACCGTTTTCATTTTAAGTTATGCTAATGATAATAGAAATAAGAGTCCCTTTCTGAAAAAAACATCGGATGAAATCCCGTCCACAAGATTGCGAAACCATTGATATGGATACAATCCTTAGAATAAAAAGCAGTCGCCTACAGGTAAAAGCTAATTATCCTGTGGAGTTGCCGGTTCAAGTATTACGCGATAAAATCGCATGAATCGTTCGCTTGTATTTATGAGAGCGTAGGAGGGGTAACGACGTGCTGAATTAAGCCAACATTTTTTCTAAGTGGGCATAAACGGGCCTCTACCCATATATATCGAGTGTCGTATATTTTACGATCCATACAGCTCGAGGGCACTTCCATAGGGCGAGCATCCGCATCGAGTGGACAAAATTACCTCCGTCGTGTTTTACAAACCGGACTTGATATTACATCAAAAACGACATCACCTCATCCTATCAAATAAAAAAGCTCGCAAAAATTTATCAGTGCTTTATTTTTTGTGGACTCACGCGAACTTTTATTATGAAAACATAGTTTTATTTTAGAATTTTTATGACGACCCTGTCAGCAAGGAGACCGCTATGTATGTTTTTTAATCTGCGGATGGGCTATCGATGTGGCTCCTTTTTGTTTCCAGCAGGCGCCCAACCTAATACAATGACGCATTTTTCATTTATAAAAATATGTACGTACGTAGATTTATAGTTAGTGAAGCAAAATGTGAACGACTTAGCAGCAATATGGTAACACTGACCGTTATTGAGGACATAAAATATATAAGGACAGTATGTGGTATTACACATACATTTATACATACATAGTTGTAATGTATTAAAAAATTTCATTCCGATAATTAAAAACACGCTTAAAAACATTTAAATTAAAATAAAATCCAACGAAATATTATTTTCTGTCATAATTATTTAAGACAAAGAAATGCCACAACCGGTTCGTCATTTGTGTTTCATCAAAGCATGAAACGTTTTAGTTCGTTAATTTATTTCACAATGAAACTCCACGAGGCTGTAGGTCTTCGGACATGCAAACAATTAATTACGGGATATTAATGTGAGGCATTAGTCAGGCTGTGTCAGCGCTCGGACTTGCGGTTTACCCGCTCATCTTAGCACTGTTTTCATTGTTTTTCAGTTTTGTTTAAAATATCATTAAAATACAAAACTGTTATTTTACGATAATAGTACAATTTATTCCCGAAATAAATAATTGGTTGAATATCGGTTTTTTCAGTAACAGTTTACTTTTCCTACGAACAGAGTTACAGGGTACAGAGTTACATTACAAAATATTATTGAATGTTTTTGTTTAATTTGATGAATGTAGATGAAGCACGGCAGGTTTGGAAGGACAGAGATATTTGGCACTCACTGCTTTCTGCCTACCTGATATGTATGTATGTTTCATTTGTTTTGTTTTCTGACGTATAGTCGCATGGAGCCACCGAATATCGGATATACGACGTGTTAACGCATCGTTCGGCAATTGCGGAAGGCGCAAGCCTGAACCTCATGCAAACCACACTGTGCATTTAAATATCGCACCCACGTCTAAAAAATCATCATTGCTTTACACGAAATGTAAAAATTCTTCTGGATTCTGGCCATATTTTATTATCTTGGTAGATTATATATTTTACAGGTTTCAGTTGAAAATCAAAGGTAATCAGAGAATATTTCGAACTCTTAGGATTTGCGGAGTTTGACTCTTACAATAACATATCCATACATACATATATATTACATACAATATATACCAAAAACGCTTCTATCCTACTTCATCCGAAAAATACCTTAAACAAACCGTGGTCAAGCTCAAATAACCTAGTTGGGTACCCCGCTAATATCCTAATGACCCGTTTAGGCATTATGTTGCGATTATGATGAAATTATTTAGCTTCGCTATGTACGTTAATTAGCCATCGACAAGCTGAACGAGGTGTGGGCAGCTCCCGGCTGATAACGTACGTGTAATCCGATAAAATATATGTACCTATTGCCCTCGCCGCTCGTTACTTGTAATTACTTCCTGACATGGTTTAGAGACCTGCAGCACAGAGGAAAAACTAAATGTATTTTTATCAGTATTAAGTATTTTATATGGGGATATTTTTAAGTGCACATCAATTACCTTATCATTGATCTATTTTTATTGAACAATAAAACTATTTTCTCATCAAATATATTATTTAACTGCAAATAAACTATCATTCAGTCAAACTAGCACAATCAATATTTCGAATAAAAATTCAAAAGTATATTATCTTTTTTCCTCAGACCCGTGACAATAATGCTGTTTACTAAACAATAAACTAATTTCATATCAAATATACTGATTGCATAGCAAATTAACTTCGGCGCACATACGTAATATTTACACTCATAACGAAATAACAATTCTTACGACTAGTTTCCTGTTAAGCATCTCAAACCTTGTGTTACATAAATGTCTTAGAATTTCGGAAGAGACGCCCAGCAAATTTAATAATAGTTACAACGAAGTAATGTTTTTTGAATAGCATTATTTTTGAATGTCGATCTAATTTATTGAAAACTAACTGACATAAATATTACATTCAACAACTTCTCCTGCCTTATTCGACCGATCTCGTTAAGTTTCGTTAACGTTGGCAACTGATTAACATTTAAATAAATAAAGTTGCGTCATGTACATATTTTAATTGTTGTCAAAATCACATTAGTTTGAGTTGCCAATATTAATGTACAATCAGTATTTTTGATTGAAAACGGATTTTTTTTATGTAAAAATCGCAAAATTTTTGCTGTTTAGTTAAATACCACCATCATCCGGAAGTAAACATTTTGCATTATTGGTCTGTGATTTTGGAATTTATTGTTGATCTCACTGTGACATAACTAATAAATAATTTGCCTATTTTTAAAATAAAAAGCTTTTTTATTTATATAAACTACAGTATACGATAGAAAAAATAGACCCTGTTTTTGACAAAAAAATATATAATTAGTTTGTTGTACGGTAGTAATTATAAGTTATACGTTAATAAAAATAATTGACATTTAAATAAATAGTTATGAGACACGGACAAAAATTGTTGCTAAAATATTAATATTTTGTGGTAAAAATTTTGCTGTGCAATCAGTGTTTTTGATGAGTTTTGGGATTATTTTGACATGCAAAAGGAACACATTTTGATTTGCAGTTAAATCCTTTTATGTCTTGTACTTTCAGGCTCCAAAACCCGAAATGCGAATAACTATTTAGAATGTAAAATTAAACCCATATCACTCGTTAACACTTATGGGCATCAACCCTACAAGCCGAGAAAAATATAATTTATGCAGAATATACAGATCTTATATAATCTTCAAATAAATAAATGAAATACATATAGCCTAGTTAGCTAAGCTGAGAATTACGCCAAATGTAACTTAAATAAAACCTGTATTATTACAAATTATTTAAATACGATTCAAAAAATACAAAATGGTAAAATTAGGCTTCGAGTTTAACTTATTGTACGTTTATTGAACAACGTCCGTAACTTTGCCTTGAAAACAAACCTCGTACAACCACACGATAAATACAAAACAAAAATATTCTCAATTAAATAGGCACCCATCCGTCTATTGAACAAACCCACATATGCGCAAACTCAACCTCATATAAGTACTTACGAATTCATTTCAGCGGAATTTCTAAACAACGGTATCCGAGTTCCCATTGGTATTTCAACAAAGCCTGGAAGTTGTAGAGGTATTTGAAATTGTTTACAAAATTCAATCCTAAAGCTTCGAGCCAGATTAAATCTAATTTCGACTTGAAGGTAAGTCTGAAATAAGTCTTCATAAAACCGGATCCCTTTGATTTAACCCTCCTCGAAGTTAGGGTTGCTGATTGCCCGAAAGTTAGTCTTGCTTGTTTTTCACGCTGTCTTTTTTCACTGTAGAAAAACAAATCGAAAACAAGCCAGCAAGTAATGATTTAAAAGTGACTTCAGGGATCCGAAGCTACCTCGCCATGTCTCTGAATGGGATCTATCTAGGAAACGTTCGATTCGCACTGTTTTATATAAAAAACTCGACTTACGTAGTACGAGCTATATCCTAAAGCCTTTCTATTATAAAAGAAGACCCGTGCGGAAGAGTATAAAATTTATATTAAATTTAGACTTCGAGAAGTCTGTGTGATAAATAAATTACTTTGTGTAACACACAGTAACAATAGTAAGTACACACAAAGACAGTAACAAGTAGGTACAAAGTTACTTATAGACTTAGTTACTAAATTATTTCGAAAAAGGTGATATTCCGAACGAAATTTTTACGAACGAAAGTACGTTCAAATTTCACGTCTGAATCTGGGTAGGACTTCGTTCATTTTTGTAACGCTTCATTTGCAACGTAACTTTAAGTTGTTCTGGGTTTCAAATTTCCTGAAACGACCCTAAGTAAGCAGCTTCCATTGCAAGTTTTAAAAATATTTCCCAATTGCTGTGATTTGGAAACGTATTATTTTGTGAATTTAACGTGTCGCTGTAAAGTCAACTTTAGTGACATAAAACGACAAGCTTTGTTTCAATTTTTAGAAAATAAAAGCATTCGTATCAGACACACACACAAAAATAAAATCAATAAGTGGGATAACTACTTCATTGTTTTGTTTCCAACTGGCCAGTAACTATACATATTCGTATGAATTAATTTTATTCTAAAATGAGAACACAGAGAAATTTGCACATCTTCTGTGATAAAAGCGGGAACCACACGCGAACGTGGCCATATTACAAATCCCCGTTATTAAAATTACTCGGCAGATACAAACATGCTTTTAGTACTCGTAGCTGGAAACCGTAGTTAGTGTGCACACCGTAACATTCCATGTTTAATTTTGTTATTGCAAGATCACAAAACTGAAGAGATATTACGGAAAGTGTTATGAAACTATAAGGCATTACTCATGGTGATTATTAACAGCTCTATTACATTCTGTGAAAATAAGCAACGTTCTGGGATCACAATAGCTCCAGAAATCATCTTTTAATACCTATCAACCTGTTGGCTCGTGATAGTTGCGAGTTGTGATATAAATGAACTTATCGAGACATTAGAAGTTACCGTCCCCACTTTTCCACGCCAGAGTTGGAGCGATCTTTTAATAATTTATACCTCTCAAAAGTATGTATTTTGATTGCAGAATGACTTTTATTCGTGATATTTTCATATTCAATCACGACTTGAAAGGCCAATAACTAAACTCTTGGAGTTTAAAGCTTATTAAAAAAAGTCCGATTATAAACGTTTTCAGTCGTTCTTAATTTTTATACAACGAAAATCAGAGAATCCGCTGCCAGTAGAGAAATAGTAGGTATCTCCTTTTCTCGCGACGGGACGCGGCAATTGCTGAATCTTTTCCGCTTCCGATGACTTGCAGCTCCAGACTACCGATACTTATAGATACATAACATTGTATAGCATATGCGGAATATGAAAGAATTATCAGATTAATAATAAATTACGATAGTTTCAGATGTAAAATGTTAAAATATGCGATGAAGTGTTTAAGAAGTTTTATTTATTTAAAAATATAAGTAACAGTAATAATACCAATGACACCTTTGTTACTGTTTCCCATTGAGTCAGAAGGGAAAGAGAAGCGTCCGTGAATTGCTGAATCTTTTCCGTTTCCTATAAGCTTCCAACGTGACTACCGGTTCAAATCCACGTCACGCGACACTGGTAATTTACACCGGCTTGACAATGTCGCCGTAATAAAGAGACGGTTTATTTGTAATGAACGCCAAATGAAAATATGTAGCTTATGAAATATACTTAAATATAAAAAAAAACATTAAATATTTAAACATAAGCTACATATTCGGCAAGTTTATTAGAAGGGCTGTAATTAAAAGATATGAACATGAGTATTTTCTTAAATATTTATAAGTATATAGAGATACCAATACAACATTAGCCACTTAGATCTTTCAGCCGATATATAAGTATATAGGATCCGACATCTGATTTCCTTGCAATCAATGTGTACTTATAGTGAGTATGTATACAATATATTTGTATGTATTTCATACATTTTACGCGCGGCGTGGAAAGCTAATAAACCGATAACAATAATGTATTGGAATATAAATAACTGCAAATTACTCAATCAATTCGCATTTTATGTTAAAATTCATGCTCATTCATGGATAAGAAGCTATTAATTAGGGCAACCTTATATGTTTTTTGCTTTATTTGTAAGATAAAACCTAGTTAAGGATTCGCGACATTTGTTTCGTACTTCATAGTAAGAAAGAGGTAGTATATTAACTTCACAGCCTTTTAACAACAATGGTCGCCACAATGGAAACGTAGATGACGTACTCGATACGCATATTGCAGGCTAGACAGGTGCATTAAGGAGAAAATGGGCGCCATTGCGATAGTTACTTCACGTCGCGCCGCTTTCACGAACCGCTATTATATATATACCTATAGCCGGCCCTATTTGCGAGTATGCAATAAGCAGTATCGCTGTTTGTATGTATCTATTGTTATTGTTTATTTCTTTTTTTAAAGCAGTATTTAACAAGTATGTACCGTTTAACATGACTAATCTAGACTGGTCAATTTGAACTTTTATATTGTCCAAAATATACATAATTTTCGAATACGAGTATCTTATCATGCTTACTTACATAACTACGTTACAACACAAAATATACGCGAAATAAGCACTAGATGAAATAAAGGTAGCAGTGAAATTTATTTCATTGCATAGACAAGCAATCCAATTGACATCAACCAGTAAATCAAATGCTGCAAAGTCTGACATGAACATTATTCGCCACCACGGGGTGTTCGAATTTATCTGATTATCATTTGACAGTAGTTAAATATGTTAAATTAAATTGACAAACTCGTTTTGATTCGCTTATGATATTTTATAGGAACAGCGAATGTCCATATAGCACTCCATATATATACCAGATAACCATAAAAATAAATTAACATAGGTAGCGTTTATTCGAAAACCTTTTCTAGAATTGAATCATCTGCTTGCGTATTACTTTCCGCACGTTTGATAGCTTACACCTTTTATAGGGTGAGATATATACCGATTATTTGCCTGTTATTTTATTTGCGTCGAACCCCGGCCGGCCCTACAGATAGATGGGGCAATCAGTCCGACCCTGTCGAGACCCATGCTGACGCAGATTTCACAGCAAGCTCTCCTCTTACAAGGGAATTTATGGATCACACATAGTAAATCTATTGGATCTGTTTATATAAGTAATATGCGTAGAGGTCCACTCGATAAGGAATGATGTTAAATGTATTTACTTATATCTACAAAACTGGATATAACAGACTTAAATTACAGAACTGGATGAAACTAAATAAACATTTCCTTACGTAATTCGATCCCTCGAGACAATATGTTAAGAGTAAGGTTTATTAGAGAGCAAGTCAAATGAAAAGAGAATTATCGCGGAACGTGAAGGGGGTGACGATTGCTCCACCTGTCTCTACCGAGCTGATTTAAAGCCACGACTGCTAATAAAATAAGCTGCCTAATAAGAGTTGCTGATAGCATCTAGAGAGGGTGGCGATGCTCGATGGTTTATTACAACCGCCAGATTTAAGACTTAGTTCATCATGTTCTGTTAAATAAAGGCTATAAATTGTATTGATAGATGCTATCAGGTTCATGTAAGAACATTAAATAATATATTGTTAAAAAGAGAGATGTGTTAGTGTAAACTTCACACGTATGTGAATAATAAATTTTACGTTAAGAAGACAATAACAATATCAGCTATGATAGGTTACGTTTGTAGTCTAATTGTAGTCTAAGAACTACAATGTTACCTTAATAAAATCAAGTGTAACTGTTGTAAATGTTTTTAATCAACATGAAATTGATATTTGTCGCTATTTCAACAGGGTTATCGAGTATGAAAGAAAGGTTTCGCGACTTGAAATACATAGTACCTGCAGCCCACCAGCCATTATAGTTATTTATTAATTAACAACACAAGACTGTGCAGCATCATATTTAATATCTCTCAATTTCAATATTTTATCGACATCGATAGAGTGCTCGGCGTCTCTAGGGCCCCTAAAGCGAGATCAAGCACGTCGACACTTTGCGCCCCATTTGAGGCGCGTTTTTACGGAGCCCACTCGCCAGCCCTCGACGCCAATGTTAACGTTGTGATACTTTGAAAATAATTGCCATGTTTATATTACCCAACTATTGTTCTAACTCTTACGAAAATTTTAACGTAGCCTAGACGTTTTTATTTATGTAGTCCGTGCATATAGCAACTTTGTTTTATTTCTTTTGCTATAGAAGTTGCAGGTACCCAGTCTAAACCCTTACTTCTATTTATTTTCAATCAGAAACCTTTACCTTGAACCGAAACGGATCAAATGGATAGCTCTGGAGGCACTAATGTGAGAACTATGGTCTAAAACCTAACATAATTATGAGCAAATCGGCACAAAAACGCAAAAATTTTTGACCACTTTTAGGAAACGGATAGTAGGTATGTATTCACGTATCTAAGCAAATGAGACAATACATGTAAGTTTTAACCTTTCGATGTGTCGCTTTTGTGTTGCCCCTCGTCGGCGTCGGCTCAAACACACGCTATACAACATACAGTCGAACAGCCTGTTTTATCAAACGGCGTGTCCAGTTACAACTGTAAGGGTGTTCAAGTTCACGATGTTTGGTGATAATGTATATTAAATACAAAAACGAAGATGTGAACTTGGATTAAAGTATAATACCTACAAATGTATATGTATAGATTGCAACTCTGAATAAACGAAATTGCTACGAGATGTAGGTATATCTTACAATAACGTCAGAAAGCATATTTATCATGAAAAAAATATACGCAAAAATTGCTTAAGAAGAAAGAATAAGAAAAATTGAAATCAAACGGACAGGTACTAAAACATATTTTAAGAAAAGAACGCATAAATGCACTTAGAAATTAATATGTATAATAATATCGTCTTTTTGCATATGTAAATCAATAATATTTTTTCCAAACTTTATTGATTTTGCAAATTTCATACATTTACAAAAAATAAAGAAGACCCTCTTAATTATACAGGACCTGAATTGGCCGGCGGAATGAAAGAATATCGTAAAATGTCGTCAGTACTGTAAATGCCGCAGCGTGCGTTATTTATACGGCGCTTTTGAAATGGTGCCCCTTTTAACGGCACTTTTAAGTGCTACCCATGGCGGTCCGGCCGGATCGTTGATCGCCGTAATGTTAGCTTAATCAGTGAGAGGTAGCGATTGAATGATATATGTTGCTAAAATACATATATGACTTTATATTTTGCGTTCCCTGTTTAAAAAGTGTTAGTTCCTCTATTCCCAAAAATTTTCTTAATACATATTTCACCTACTTACTACCAAATCGTTGTTTCGTAAACACGCTGTTTGTACGAATAATGAAAAAAAAACATGTAATGTTCTTAAATTATATCATGTACGTGTACCTACTTCATTGCTATAAAAAGTGATAGGTAACTGTTTTTTTTTAATGTATATTAAAAAAATTGCCTAAAATTATTATTAACTAGATGTGCGCGCGGCTTCGCCCGCGTGGAAATCAATGTGTCGCAAAGTTTTTCCCGCGTAAATACCGACCCGGCCGGAATCCTAGGATAAATTGTAGCCTATATGGAGGAGGTAATATTTTTTTGGTGGCGTATTATTTTAAATCTGTATCTTCTAAAGTATTTATCCAATTCATATAGCGTAAAAGACAATTTTGATCTATATTAAATGGCAAAGCCAACGAACGCATTTATTTAGATAAGGATTAATACTGAACTGAAGAAAATAGCCTCTAAAGTAACGTAATATTTTTAATTGAAATTCTGGACATCTTTATTGTGAGTTAAGTATAAGAGATAAATATATGCTATTGCAAAATTTTCTGTAGTATTTTTATAGATCTACAATTCTCTAGTACATTACTTTAGTGTACCTCTGCTGGTTTACGCAGCGTATGCAAGTAAAGCTCTCACCAGGCGACATTTTCTACAACCATGCGCCCTCTTCCAATTGTAATCACACCTCCATCCCTCGTTTTAGCGATAAAAAGTAGCGTATGTCCTTTCTCATGGTCAACACTATCTCTGTACCAAATTTCATTAAAATCGGTTCAGCGGTTTAGGCGTGAAAGTCAAGCAAACGGACAGACAGACAAACAGACAGAGTTACAATCGCATTTATAATATTAGTAGGGATTTACAAAACATAACAGATGAACGATTTGTCCGGTTGTTTCAATATTCCAACTCCAACGGCAGCTCAATGACTTCTATAACTAGAGTAGAAATTAAAATACGTTACCTTCAATTATAATGTTGGTTAACCATTAGGGTGTACCTATCCAAATGCTTTCTAAACACTAAAATTTTTGTGTATTTATAGGTTCTTTCTTAATCGCTTGAATCCTTTGAATTGACTAACCGAAGGCAATAATAGTACCTACGCGTACACAACATTGTCGATTTTAACTAAAAAATGGGAAATCGATTTCTTTCATTGCGCTTACATTCCACTGTGATTACATACTTGAATAGAACTCTATTTTTTAAATGCACGTAATATATCTAATAGATACAATACAAAATTAGCGCTTACTTTTCATAATAGTGTCAGCGCTGAATGGTGACGATTATGCTAAAGCACGTTTTCTCTCGAAACCCTACTCGCTTTCGATAAAAGAGACAAAATTTATTCGCTAGACCTGTGCTATTTAGACGTTACCTATGCCTGAAAAAGAATGTTATATTGGTAGATAATGAATCTACATATATGATAACGATAAAGCACTCATAGCGATAATGTTCATTAAACCAAGATATTGTTAGGTACCTATTTACTGTATTTGTGATAAGAGAGTAGGTACGTACCATGGATACCAATAAAAATCAAACAAACAAATTCAAAACATACAACTACAAAAAATTACCATACTACTGTTTGTTCAGCAGAAAAACATATTTGGAATCCTTCGCGATTGACCAACAAGAGAACTGGTAACTATCTATCTATTCCAAATGAAAAACTTTGATTTTCGGTCTTTCCAGTCACCGTTATGCTAATGTGTAATATTGAATGACACGATCCCAATATTGCACTTAAGTAACAGGAAATTACCATATTTATTCCTTCTACGACGCTTTAATGTAGCTATGGCGCAAGTGATCTGTGAAGTGAAGCGGTTCTGGCGCTGTTGGCGTTAGGGCGGGTGTCCAGTAGTAGTGGCAAATTTTCACGAGTACTTCATGTTTCAGAGACCAAGCAGTCGGCGTCTTTTATAACTTCGTTATTACGAGTAATGTGTTTAATGACAGTGAAGCTGAAAGACGTTAACCTAATCGGTGACCCCGCCAATCTGCATCTGCATCGATTATATTAATTAAAAATCCTTTAATCATTAATATGATCTTCTGGTGGCTAACATATTCGGCGAAGATTGTTTATGTAACATGCGCGCAGTGACATCAGGGTCGTAGCTCCGATCTCGCAGGCCACAGCGGCTTGTGTCCGACAAACTCGTTAAAAGTTGGCGAAACAACGGAAGCGCCTCACTTCGAGACACTTGCGACTCCCGTCCCGACGTTAAGTAGAAAAGTATAACGCGACAATAACATGGAGCATTTTGTTGCCAGACAGAACTAACTTCTTGATATTTAAGCTGGTTGCGACAACCAAGTCCAAGAAACTTTGCGCTTTCAATTTTCCTATCTCATAAAGAACTTGAACTCACAATGCAGTGATTTAGTATGATAATAATAGAAAAAAATATTTTAGTCTAGCCGACTCCGTAAACTTTGTGTTGCCATATATGTAATGTATGTAAATTACTATTTTTTTTCATACTTTGAGTTACATTATTGCATTTTTATTCGGGATCCCTATTATAGACTATGTCACTCAGTGAAGATGCAGCTCTAATGGTGCAAGAATTGTTGAAATCGGTCCAGTAGTTTTTGTGTCAAAACATTACAAACATACAAATGTTTCTCCTTTATAATATTAATATACATTTTCTGTGAACTCGTATGTAGCACAGTCCACACTGACAGAGATTTTACGCAATGCGTCTTACCATGTATTGTCTATACGAGCCCAGTGGCGTGAAAACGCTAGTTTTAAATATAAAATACTTTGTTAATGTATTCCCAAGGCTGACCCATAAACCGAGCCAGTTGTTTAGTCGGCTATTGTGCATGTTGGTGCATTTTTCCAGTGGCGCGTGCAATGTGTGCATACTGTATAGTGGTTGTAATGCGGAGGCTTGTCTCGTAAATATTTCCCTCACGCAATTTACAGCATAGGGAATCCTCTTAACGGAATACTGCGGCAGTTAGTGAGGCCCGGATATATATAATTTTCGCGACGCCCGCAATAAACAGCTATTGTTCTCAGTATACCCAGTAGACACGTTTTTAAAATTAATTCAAAAGTAAACAAATAAGTAGGTAATAACATTACCTTTCCTATTAAGAACAGGCTGGCCTTTTTGTCGAGTGTTTAGAAACCCTGACTACAAGGCTGGAGGTCGTGGGTGTGGGTTTGATTTCAATTTTTTCTTATAACAAGTACATAGATACATAGATATGTCCCTCCTGGACATGTATTCTGGTAGAAATATGTCTTTCAGGATCAAACGTTATATTGAGCCGAAATCTCAGAAAGTTAGGAATGATTTTAGTGTCGCATTCGTAAGGCAATCATTAATATGTATCATATAAATGTTTAAAGCGAATAACTTTTAAATAAAATAAAACGTAACTTCCTTTGTTTTCCGGAGCAGGAACGTAGCCAATGATAAAAGGGGAAACAAAAACGTTTCGGCTAACCGCCAAACGTTAATAAATTTTTGGAATTCGTGAGCAGAGGGAAATCCCACGGAAATCTTCCGGCGCAATCCCAAAATCGAAGACACAAAGTACTAATACCTAACTGAGTATATAATATACAGCGCTAGATATTATTGTTTAAATCCATGTCCATATAGGTTGCTTTACAATTGTGCAAGTGTAAATCTGATATTAGTTCGACATCTAGTAGACGGATACTCATAGATCTCAATCGTGTAGCATTTCATCCTGACCATTTTTTTCGATGTAACTATGAACGCCTGTAACACACCTCCAATAGAAATTTAGGAATGGCACCGCCAGTGGTAATTAGTTCAGCTATTCGTAAGTGATAACTTACTAATGGATTGGGAGTCATATAAAGTTCGACATATCCAACGATATCCGGGCGCATTAGGACTCAAGTCCGCATGTAACCATCAAAGACTATTCGAAAAGTCCATTAATTCTGTCCTGAAAACTTAGAAAACTACTAAGTAGGAGGCCAGCATGTCTAAACGAACATCGCTTTATCGCTTTACTCGACCATTACGAAACTTTAATGAGACCTGTCAATTCTGGGCTTCCTCGACGCTCAAAGATCTTCTGATTAATGCGGAAAATCTTACTCATTTTCTAACTGGCAGTGATGGAAGATAAAATATTTTAAAAGAGCCTTCATAGGACAGCAACTTTGAAATAATGAACTCTTTGAATAACATTAAATCTTTACTTTGTATGCTAATCGACTAGACTTCTTTGATTCCGACAAAACTAGAATGAATGTGTTTTCAGTAAACTATTATGCAAAAATGGATCCATAGGAACATATTGATTGAACATTGAACATAAATAAAAAACCAAACTATTATCAAATATTTTATTTGCAACAAATTACTGTAATATGTCTAATCACAAGTCTACAAATTATATTTAATCCAAATACATACCAATCACATTAAAATTATAAAATAAACAATTTAATAAATAGCAATATCCAGTACAAAAATACAGTAGACAAAAGCATGGTTGAATTTGTCAAAGGTATTATTATTTTTTAACACATTACTTCTAAAGATTTTTCATAAGGCCTAGACTCTGAAGGCCCGAATTCCTATTACGGAAACAGAATTTACATCGTCTACCGTTTCCCATATACACCTCTTCTCATACACAAAAAATCAAAGTAGTAATACATTAGTAAGATAATTCCGAATGACTCACCTTTCTACATAAACAACCTGAAATGGGCCTCTAAATTCAGAGGTAAAGAAGTCATGGTAATAACACTGTAGATACAGATTCATATTAAATAACAATGTGTAGACATAAACAATATCTAATTACAATATCACACAGTGCTTTCAGTTCTCCAGCACAGTACAATTCAGCTTTTTTGGTCAATTCATAGAAAAATTATATGATGCTATGAAAAATCACTGCAATATGCAATACGAAATTTCACAAAATCATACTTTTATAGTTCTATAAGCAATATAATACACTATAAAATACGATTAATAAATTATTCTAAAATAATTAACAACTAACAACATTTGACAGAACATTACATGTACCTACTAAGGTCAAGTCAATATTGGGTGTGTGTAATAGAATACTAGGATAGATACATAAACCTATAATCAACAGTTTTCACATTGATTATGTTTGTCTCACAATCTTAAAATAAAACGTTCAAAATTAAAATAATGTCATAAGCATACAAACCAGGTACCTATATGAAACCTTATTCAAAAAGTCAGTCCATCAGTTGACTCATTTAGTAACAATATACACTACTACAATATTATTGAATACCTAGTAAATCACACTTAAAAAATCCCTAAACTAATACACTTTTCCTTATGAAGAATTGTTGGCGAGCTCGTAGATTGCTTCACTCCTTAATTGTGACAGACTGGCCACTCTGGCTAATGTCGTATCTAAATATTTGTTGTAGACCGCCTTGAATTTTGAATCCTCCACGCTGACAACAATTTTCGCTAATTTCTTAATAATGGGCTCAATGTGCTCAAAATTGTAGCCAGAATAATATGATAATGTTGGTGTCCACACTTCGGATAATGGTTTGCACGACAATAAGTACAGAGAGAGACAAATAGCGGCCGCGGCCAATTCTGAAGGCCTGTAGTGCGCCATCGAATACTCTATCAAGCTTAAATCTACAAAGTACTTTGCTAAGTGATGGGTTTTAGATGTACCATGAGCAGCCTTAACAAATCTGAAAAATGAAACAAAATATGACTTCCAGAAAGCAAAAACTTTTACAAAATGCCCAAATGATTAGTAATCTACTCTACAAATTTCATCATAATCGATTCAGACAAATTTCAGAAACCATAATTTTATATTATGTATATGGCAATACTACTTTTTAATTCATATTTTATATACCAATGTTTTCTTTTTGGATGCTTACTTGTTTGCACTTTAATTATTAACTATGTATTGATTACCTCCAACCCAAGGACATAATATTACCTAATATTGAAAAATTTGTAGGTTTTAAAGTTTATTTTACAATTTTCCACTCAACAGATACTAATATTAAATGCCCTATGAATATTTTAAAGAAGTGTGAGTTCTGGCTAAATACTTTAAATATGTTGGGAAAAGAAATACCTTCTCAGGAAACTTAAGGGGATCGGCCGAGCGAGACAGAAGCCTAGCTTGGACATGATCTCTTTCTCACACTGGAACACTTCAGTTTTAGTATATGCATGGTCGGTGACATATACAAAGTCAGAAACGTCAGGTGCATAAATCTCTTCATATTTACTAGCAATGAACAAAGCTGTTACACCAATTAACTGCAATCTATTCCTTTGGACATTTGGGACCGCCTGAAATAAATGATACTTTAGATTCCACTCTCCAACAAACACTTATCATTATGAAATTAAATGAAAGGGAAAACAAATTTAGCTCATTTTCTTTTGAATGAAAAACCATACAAATTACCTGTAAATAACGATCAATAATTCCAACTGTTAGATGGAATGTCTCCAAAACCAGTGAGAACTGGTGCTGAACTTCTACTAACCAATCAATTAAAGTAGCTCTCATCTTTCCCGTGATCACACTCTGAAACAATTCAATAATTTATTAATAACTAGCTGTCTGTGGCCGCACCCGCGTGGAAATCAGTGTCATAAAATTTTTCCTGTGTTAATGCCTACCTGCAGGAATCCTAGGATAAACCATGTTACCTCTTGAAAAGTAATTATTATATCAATTTCAATCAATATACATAAAAATGTACGATATACTAAAACCTTTGATTAAACAGTAGATTTTCAGAAAATCACTCGCATGCAGACTGGGGATTTTGTTTTATAATGTTTTATATATATATAGGTATAGATGCCAAATCTAGTAATACCTTTTATAGAATTTCATGTCATTCAGTCCTACCTCCAAGGAACTCCTAACAGGTGTTACACATCAAAAAGACAGTGGAAACTTGCACATCGGATTTCTCCCTAATGTATTAAGCATTTAGGAGTCAGTTATACTTACTATGTGTACCCTTAACGCCAATGACTACCCTTGGATCAAACATGGTTGTCATGACAATGAGGTTAAGCTATAACTGACTCTTAAAGGTTATATATAGATGACAAGTAATTAATACCTGTTTCTTCAAATGATCCACTTCAATTGGGTACTTTTCTTCCAACTCGGTTAAGTACTTATAAATGTCCTTAATATATATAGACATCAACAGTGGGCTGTTTTTATCACTAGCATCGATATCTTCAATGTCCTCAGGTAGTGATGGTAACACTGGCTGTGGTAGTTGTGAGGGTAGAGAATTATTGCGAACTTGTGGATTTTCTGTATTCTTTACAGTATCAGGTTTTTCAGTATTATCAGAAACCTTTAACTTTCTCAATGATGCAGTAGAGTCTTTTAAAATGGGCTTTAACAAATTCTTGGTTTCTTTAGCATTCTCCTTTAGAGTTGATAATTTGGATGATTTTTTAATGTCTACATTGCATTTTCGGGCTTGTAATATGGAGTTAACAGTTTCCTTAAGGTCATTTTTTCTGTAAACTGCTTCTTTTGCAACAGTCTGAAAATCACATGTTCTGGTCAATTTAATAAAATTTAAATCCCAAACATTTTGGTCAATTACTACACTAATAAGTTTATGCAAATTTATTTCAGTTTCCCTAATAAAGATTTAGATTAGAAAGAGTCTGATCATCTATCAATTTTGAATCAATCATCACAATCATCAACACAGCCTGTTACTAATTTTAGAAATGGCTTTCCCCAAAGAAAAGCATCAAAATTGTCCATAGAAGTCTGCATCCCAACTATGTTATGTAGGTAGGTGGAAGCTGTTTATTATGATCATGGAATTTTTTATATGACTTAGTATGCAGTATTCATACATAAAAATTATGTGAACAAGTACAGAAATATGTACTAAAATGTGCCACAGGCCTGTAACATGGAGTAAAGGAAAAACTGCTACAAGGACCAGAGCTTATCAACTTTTAATAAAATTGCCATTCATCAGATATATTATACATACTCTAGTGTTGACAACCGCTCTTACAGCTAAAACTCCAGTACTTTCTTCGCGCCGAAGAGGTGGCCTTGGCAATGCCTGAGTAACATTCTTAACTGCCAAACCAGTGTCGATTTTTGACTGAACATGACTGTAATTGCTGGAAACAAAGTATTGGAACAAATAGATGTAGAAAATTGACCGTAGAAAGGTTTGACTTTATTTCCACATATTTCCCAAAAGGCCAATAAACGTTATTTCATTGATAACTGAACTGCTTTGATTATTGAAATTTGAAAGTATTGTGACAATTTACTAAGGTATCTGTATGAACAGCAATATAAGGCCCTTGGAATAGAAATGATCACATTTAATACTATTCAAATATCAATAGTGCCTAATACTTGCTAATAATAGTATCTTATTATGTTTTTCTTTTTGTTTCTGAAAAAGGATTGAATAAAGTCAATGACTTAGGTGCTTTAGGCACCTAGAAACGTAGTCACGCATAAAAATACACCGGTATCAAATTTACGAAATAAAAATATCTTAAAACTAAAATTACCAAATGTTCATTGCCATAAAGACGTACCTACATAGTTAGAATATATTCATCGCAAATTAAGTTTTAATAAACGAACCGTATAACTTAAATATAACGGTAAATTTCACACTTTTTTGAGAGGGTATAACAATTATTAATTACCTCTTGACAACTCCCCGAGACGCTATAGCTTTTCTTTCTATTTCTGCAGCGGCGACAGCAACTTTACCTACGTTGATATCACGCTGAGCCTGCACATTGGTGTTCAATTCGCCCAAGGCACCCCGAACCGTCAACCCTTGACGCTTTGATGGAAGCAGCAAGTTAATTTTTCCTTTAGTCACGTAAACATTTTCCTGGTCTTGTATTTGCACCTATTACAACGAAGAAACAAATCATAAATGTATAATTCAAAAACAAATTCAGAACACCATGTAAAATAAACAGAGATCAATCTATAGAAGTAAATTTCATACCGTCCGCAGCCTCCTCGCTTGTACCTCCATTTTCTTAGCAGCGTTTCTTAATACGATTAGATATTAGCAAGCCAGCAGATGTAAATTCACTGGTGTCAAATTTACTCAATTAAGAGCTGTTGTAATTTTTTTTTAACTTTGCAATCTTAACGAACTTCCTCTTTTCGATAGTACATCTGCGTTACAACTACGGCCGATACTTTACAAATGAACATGAACTCAAATCTCAAAAATAACGAACGAATCTAAGCAAACCGACTTTGACACGCTTCCTTTGATTGGCTGATAGAATAAAAACGGAAGTCGTTAGAATGCTTTACAAACGTATTTTAAACATTAGTTTATTGAAACTTACTCAGACTTTATAATAATAGTGATTGTTATTTTTAAAATATCTGAAGTTAAGAAAAACTTATCAATAACTATTTGTAAAATAATAAATAATTCAACTAATGTTCATGATTATCATTTGACTATGATATCCGAACAGCTGTACAAAAGAATAGACAAAATAAAAAAAGTACAGTTGAAAGAAATACTTAAAATAAAAGACAAATATAATAATATTTATTATATTACCGTTAATGAAACATAAATTTCTCACTCTACAAACAAAAATGTAGTTATTCATTTACTGACTATATTTCTGTTTAAATATTTTTTCAATTTAGTAACATAGTTAAAAAAAACATATATTTCATTATGCCAAAGAATTGTAATTGTAATACACTTAAACTATTTTACACATTATGACAATACACCAATGAACCGTAATAATAAATTTTAAATTTAATACCAAAACGAATTGACTAAATCAGTTTTTTTTATTTTTTTTCCATAACTTTTTAAATTAATAGCGATAATTGTGGAAAGTGGAAATGAACGAACAGAAGGCTATTTAATTACGCGCACGTGTACTAGTACTACGTGTACATTAAATGTAAAATATCAAATTCGATTAGATCTTCTCATAGGTATATTCATTATTTTCTTAACTATCATAATCCAAGATTAAGAGCCCGTCCGCACGAGCGGTTAACAAACGTTACGTTAAACATTGATGTTGGCGTTTTAAAAACGCGTTACTCAAAACAGAAGCAAGTAGTGTCATTTGGTCTATCGTGAACGTCCACGACCCCGCAGTAAATTAATATCCGACACACCATATTAATAAAATTTAACGGATTAATAGCGCTGCCGTGTGAATGGATACTCAGGTATTTACTTTTTTCATGTTACCGATTTTTTAACGCCCGTTGAAAAAGCGCTCGTTCACAAATACTTATAAGTACTGTATACCATAAACTATTTTTCTTAATCTTAATACTTAAAATGTAATTAAAGTGCAATCTAGACCTAAGGATATATGAAACAAAATTTATTATTCCAATAAAAACTAATCATTCATCATCTGAAAACTTCTCTGTTGTACCACAAAATATATAATCTGTACTGTATTATCTATGCTAGGACGCAAGTCGCAATCGCGATCGATAAATTGAATTGATTATTTCTTCTAGTAAGAAGGTAAGAACCGTGAGTGAGAGTAACAAGTTAAGCAGTTAGAGCTAATAAATACCTTACGTGGGCGGTCACGTTTTGCTTAAGAATTTGAATAAATTGTGTTCAGAAGCATTTATAAGTGCAGACCAAGTTATTTAAGACTTGCGTACCTAATAAGAAGATCACGAATTCTATACGACGTTAGTATAAAGTAAAGCATATTATATTTTATTATAATAATAATATATATTTAGAATCTTTATATTAATATTTCTGTAGTGTTTGTCAGAATGATACACAAGGGGCCTCCACCGTTAGTGATGTGCGGTCCATCGGGATCTGGTAAAAGTACGCTTCTGAAAAAATTGCTTAAAGATTATCCGGATAGTTTTGGATTTAGCGTATCTCACACTACGAGAGCGCCACGTCCAGGCGAAACGGACGGTGTTCACTATCACTTTACAAATAAAGAAGAAATGGAGGCGGCTATTGAACGGGGAGAGTTCATTGAAACAGCGATGTTCAGTGGAAACATGTATGGAACTAGGTAAGAATGTAAATGAGCCAGACCATGTGCTCGATGTTTTCTAATCTCTGGCAACACGCCAAGTGGCATGCTTTAGTTTGAACAGTCATTGTTTACAAATTAAAGAAATTTCTGAACTATGACATTTTCGCATCGTTTGGTAGCAGCATTTGAATAGGTAATTTCAGTTGAGACACGATTCACCAGTGCCCAGTTGTGCAGATCGTCACCCGCAATTAAATATTTAAAGTAAACTATTTACCTCCTAAATGTGACATCGTGGCTACAAGCATAAATTAAAGTGTCATTGAAATATTAAAATGACTAAAAGGAAAACTTATATAGATTTTTATCTGTTGATCAAGATAAGATAAAGCAAAAAAACATTTTCTAATGGTTCAACTCTATGATTTTTAAGTTGTGATGTTCCATGGTTGTAGATGTGTAGGATTTGATTGTAAAGAAAACTTAGACACTTAAAACAGAATACTAAAACGAAAGAAAAGTAATTGAATAACCACTGTGGAAATTCAGTAGTAAATTATAATAAGAGAATGGAAATGTTTAGTGCAATTAGGACCAATGTAGAGAATCAAGGAATCTTTTGTTTCTATTGTATTTAATATAATATAGAAAAAGTACATCAGGTGTGTAAGCATTTTATATAAGGAGATATTTAACACTGCTTCTTGCTTACCTTGTTAAGGAAATTGTGTGATTGTATAACAATAATAATAAAATACTATTTAATCAAGAACCATTTATGGGACAACATTGTTCTTGTAACAGATACATTTCTTTACTAAAGTATAAAAAAATTATGTTAAATTCCAGCAAAAGATCTGTTGAAGAAGTTCGTAGCACTGGCAAGATTTGTATTCTGGATATTGAAATTGAAGGTATGAAGCAAGTGAAGGCCACGGCCATGGAACCTTTGTTTGTGTTTATTATGCCGCCTTCTCTTGAAGAGTTGGAGAGACGACTCCGTGCTCGTAATACAGAAGACGAAGAATCCATAAAAAGAAGATTGGAGATTGCTCGCAAAGAAATTGAATTTGGTAATATATTGCTTTTAAATAGCATCATGAAATCAAGCATACTATTATAATTAATTATGAAGGTAAATATTGCCCAAGACTTCACTTTGGCCCCACATTTAAACTTCAGTACTGTTACATTCCAATTTCAATGATTTAGTATGTACTACGATGTTGCTGCACTGTATTTAGTATTTTTGCCCTAATAAAATCAAGCATCCATGGATTTCATGTTACCATTATGGATGTTCAGAAAAGATACTTATTTGTGTTATTGTTGTTAGATATAGCAATAAGCTATTTGCTAACAATTGAAATTAATTATAAAAGTTTAATTAAACCTTGTTATATAAAATTTTTTTTGAATTATCATGCTTATTCCAATATATTAAGAGATATTTTGATTTTAAAATAAAAGTATGATTTAAATCTGTTTCACCCCATATGAAACAAACCTATGATAGAGTGTGACTTCAACTGTATCAAAAGAGTTGTGTTACTATGGCTATAGCGCATAACTAAGAAATTGGAATCATAGTTTTATTTATGATTATATTAAATGTACAGATCAATTATTTTAATCTCATGTTTATTATGTCATACATAATTCCAGGTCAAGACCCCGGTAACTTCCAGGTGGTAATTGTTAATGACAACCTTCAAAAGGCGTATAGCCAATTGATTTACTTCATTGCGAAGAATGTGAAAATGGATGACAGTGGTAAATATGGAACAGATATTTTAAATAAAAATTTTATATTAAAAAGTAAGTAAATGATTAGTATAATATATTTTAAGTTTTACCATGCCATTTATATTTAATTACAAATTAAAAACATTCTGCAGAGTGGGTGTGCTCATGGTAAAAAGCTCTTTTGCATTATGTCTTAGTGGTATTATTGAGGTAGGTTGAATGAAATATCGTAACTTCATCAAAAAATACAAGAGACCAAGAGCAAATAGTTTAGAAACACTATTTTGCATTAATGCAGGACTATTGATTACTTTTGATACTTGTTTATGAACTTGCTGCTGATAACGTGGACACTAATGTGCACCACCTAGAAACTACCAGGAAAGTTAATAAACTGTGAAATTGGACCATCCAATAAGCTGATGTGAATCCTTCAGGCTCTTTGGACTTAATGATGTATATGCTAAACTAACATAGTTAATACACTTGTGTACAACAGGCTCTAAAACATTTTACACGAGTGCAAAGACAGGCAAACCTATCATGTAAATGTCTACACTTGTTATCAGCCTGAACTGAAATATATATCTTCAAAACTTTCATAAACAATTACAGATTGCAACTGAACTTTATTGAATTCTAATTTTAATGTTTGTGGAGGATCTTTAAAAACTTTCAAATTATGAAGCAATTTTACAAAATGTAACTAATACCATATATGTATTTTATGTGACTAATATTTACTACTAATATTGTTTCAGTTCCACTGGAAACACAATATTATGTGAGCTCACCGTTGGGCCCCCCTCATGGGAAGGCCAATCACTGAAAATGATACCATTCAATTAATATTTTTCAGTTTGCCACCTAGTAGATAGTAAACATTTTTATTGCCCAAATGTTAGTCGTATATTAATCCTTTGTCTTTAATCCTTTTAACATTGTACTGTTAAACACAGATATCTCCTTTAAACAGTACCGCCACAAGATTCTCCTCCATGATTTTAGTATGGTCCCCTCGAGGATAACAGATTTAAAGTCTTATTGTTGTTTTGTCAAATACATATTTTGTTTGTTTTTCATCAATTATGTCCAAAGCACCATTATGGTTTAAGCTCCAGGATCCCTAATTATTGGAAATTAGCATTTAAACACACCAGAACAGTATACCTGGCTACAGTATATTTTTATGGAATTATTAATATCAATATTATTAAGTGATACAGCTGGTGACTATTAAGAATATTATTTCATGCTATCGTATTTTACAAAAAGAAAGTAAAAGCAGAAAAATTACATGGTGGGTTATAAAAATGTTTGCAATCACATATCACATATTATATATATGTTTGTTGCCATGGATTAATTATGTGAAATTTATTAACTCTGTAATACATCAAATGTGTTAATAATTAATTATTTTTAACCAACCACTAAGCCTTACCACACCGATGTATTCAGCCGCGGTATATTTGCTCCGAGGTGGCTGGGAAAAACCTGTGCGCCACGGGATTATTAAAAGTCGAAAAGAATATTTGCCAATGTGTCGGTATGCGAAGGCATTAGTAACGTAGATTTAATTTTAAAATATGTCGTATAATATTACTCAAATGAATCTTAACAAGCCCCAAATTTAATCATTAGACATACATAATATATTCATGTTATAAATTTTAAAAATTTATGGCTAAACTTATTAGATGTGCTTTCAATCTGAAAAACGTGGTCTATATTATCTATTATATACAAATACTATCTGCTACTTTGGCAGTCCTTTTATCAATTACGCTGTTTTACCACCAATTTCTATTTATCTTCCAGGTTTCAGACGTACAATATCTTATCTAGTCCTATTCGAAAAGTTTTTGTTCAAACAGATACAAGCCATTTAGCTCTTTATTATCTAAACACATTCTCCATGGTTGCATGAAATTTTAGTTGATTAATGTGCTTGTAGCTTCATAAATATAATGTTATTATGTAGTGATATTATAATAATACTTGTTGTGGTTAATCATATAAAAAAATACAAAAATATGTTTCAGTAGTAGTAGTTGTTATTACGTAGTATACTCACATCAGGTTTCATTGGTCCTCGTGTCAGCAGATGGGGGCTAGAAGCAGTCTATGCAAACTACACTGAATTAATTCCTAGATAATTAGAAAAACACAACCAGGTGTGAGTTGTTTATATTCGTATTAGAAAATAGGAAATGAGATCATTATATATCGTAGAGATGATATAATTTTTACATATGTAAGTACATTATTATATTTCATTAGCTAATCTACATTCCATTTCAGAATCATTTCTTAACATTCAAAATCTCAATTTATATAAAATATCGAATATTTCCAATCTACCTCAGACCTCGGACATTTACAATATCAGATAATATTTATATCTGAAAATTATACTTCATGTCATTTGTCATACAGTAAAGCCATTCAGAATCCATTGATTTGTTTTGAATGGAAGCATTTTATTAACAGTATTCGGAGATATAGATATCAATGTGCTTAATAAATGACATAATAAAAATATAGTAATAAATTACAAAACAATCCTCCATGAACAGTTTTTTAATCTCTTAAATGCTGCGGTTTTCTATATAATGATTAACTGAAATGAATGTTACAGGGATTGTAATTGTTACAAAAGGTCACTGCCAAATTTAAATTACCTATATTCATATCGCTCGTTCATTCAAAAACCGGAATAAGTCCAAATTCATGATTTGTGAGTTATCATTACAACAATAACTACCATAGCCGAAAGAATACGTGCAATTTAAAAACCAATCGTTTACGTCGAAAATGGAGAAGATAGAAGGCAGTCGTGCTCTTTTTGACGAACGCACATGATCAATGTT
>DWGJ01000183.1:0-40053 GCA_018246895.1 Aspitha aspitha aspitha | reverse complement strand
AATTAGGCAATTTAATGCCTGTGTTATGGTAACCGGACAGCTGATAAACATACACATACATACAATATAGTACTTATATAGATATTTTTATTACGACCAGACACAGAACAGTCAAATGTGCTCATCACACAAATGTTTGTCCTGTGGGGTGGGAATCGAACCCACGACCTCAGGTTTTGCAGTCAGGGTCTCTAACCACTCGACCACGAGGCCAGTCGATTAGTTTTTATATAAGTAATAAAAACTCTATAAATTATGTATGTAAACAATAACGATAACGAATGATCCAATGAATATTACATAAAAACCAAAAACACGAGACAAACACCATCAACAACTGTAAGATAAATTGGAGAGACGATTACGTTTTCATTACGCATTCAAAATTAAATCGCTTTTGGCCTTTGTCCTCCGAAATGCACGGCCGCCCTCGCGCTTCATGCACGCACGGCGCCGCAAGTCACAAGCTGCGGCTTCCCATTTGACCCGGTTGGCGGCGCGCCAGCCGCTCGCCCGCCCGCGGAGACATTTCCACCGAAATGTTGCAAACATTGCACACACCGTTCCCGCTCATTGGACTCCACTGAGTTAAAAATAACATTCCAATTGAATGCCACTTTTGAGTACCGAATCGAACTCCACATTTAGACGGACATTGTTATTATTATAAGAGCATAAAATTTTATCATCGAATTAGACAACAGCAGTTTACAAAATAGTTAATTATAATGAAAACACTGAATAAAAGGTAGATTCTTAGATATGACCTTACATATTTTTCTTTTACTTAAAAGACAACTCTTTCAGTATTCTGCACAACAATTACAAAATAACGTCTAGATTACATAAGTAATAAAATCATAAAAAAATTATAAATAATTGTTTTGAAACAACTCAGTTTAATGTTACAATACCTCCGACTTGATAAAATAGTGACTATGTAAATGCATACCGCGCGGAAATCAGTATATGAATGGCTCGGTGTTTCAACAATGGTAACTGCGTGCATTATGAAGCGATGACGCTTATATTTTTCATACAAAAGCACGCTCCATAAACGCTCGCGAGTTTAATCTATAGCTTTAAAAGCAAACGAACATCAGTGTAGTTGCGAGGAACATTACACTACATCATTCACATTCACGATCAGACTATAGAGGAAAATACATACTTTTCCTGTACTGGATG
Source organism: Aspitha aspitha aspitha (assembly GCA_018246895.1). NCBI lineage: Eukaryota > Metazoa > Arthropoda > Insecta > Lepidoptera > Hesperiidae > Aspitha > Aspitha aspitha. The sequence continues at coordinate 38,865 of DWGJ01000183.1, read as the reverse complement.
AAAAAAATATGACAAATTTCTAACTAAATGCCATTGCATTCTACGCGGCATGTGACATTTTAGAACATGCCTACTAATCGTGTTGCGCAAACTGAGATAGAATAAAACATAGTCAATTTAAATATTATCCTGAAATGCAAAATTTTATTAAAAATGAAAAGCTACCCTTTTCTGTTTGGGAGGATATTCCTATCCGACAGTAAATGTCGATAAAGAGCTTATTGATGATAATAAATACTACCTCTAACCTAATCTAATACTACTTCAACATTAATAGTTTACTGATCATATAGCGTCTAAAGTCCAAGTTAAACGAAACACTGGAAAAGGGAGCGACTTGTTTCAGTTTCGGTTAAAACCACATTCGATACTCTCAACTTTGCTGTCGAAATATTTAAATACATGAAATGACAAACGCAAAAATGGCGGTGATGTTAAACGTTTTGCGACCTCTCGTTTTCAAATTACATTTAAAATATACGAGTGAAAAGCAGACGTTCCAAAAATAAAAATTCCACTGGACGTATTTTACGATCCGCTTAAATAGTAGAAATACATATTTTCTCCCGCCGAAAAATACATCCGCGTTGGTAATATTTCAGCATGATGATTTTTAACTTTTACAAAAGTTTGCTTCAACTTGATGAACATTATCTAATCCTTAATACCAAAGTTAATAATACAAATAAAAAGTAATACTTCAGATAAGATACATTTCCATTGATTACTGTGAAAACACATAAAGCTTACTATGAAAAAACAGATCACAAACTATAGCAGTTTTCTATTCAGTGGTTAGATCCAGTCAATGCAAGTATCGTATGGAATTACGTTGCCCTCATCTTGTACTGCGGGCGAGATTGCTTCCTGCGATCGGTCGGCAGAAGCAGAAGCAATCAAGCGGATATAATACCTGCAACTGCTTGAAGACGTGCGGCAGCCGCTGCTCGTAGTGCTGCCTCTGCGCTTCGTTCGTCTTCCGCAGCTGCTCCGTGTACTCCCTCTTGGCGTCCTCGCACGCCTGACTCCTGAGTTTCATGTTCGCTTTTTGTTTCTCCACCTCCGCTCGACTGGAAGTTTAGAAAACATTTAAAATTTATGACACATCGAAAAATATTACTTATATTAATTAAAGAAAACAAAAAGCTTAGAAAACAGAACAAGATTATAAAGTATGCTAACCGAAAGATCTCTGGGGAGATCACATATCTGGGGAGATGAAAAAAACAAGAAGCATTTCCAATCGAGATGAATTGGTGTAAGATACAACACGTTGTTCCTTGATCGGATATTAGCAAGCAACACTTGAGATCGAGGTCGTCATCCACTGTCCGGACGGGTTTGAGGTGACGTTTGTGTCTCTACGGGATTTGCGAGAGTCGCTTCAGTGGGGTATCATGTCATTTGGCGCTCGGTGCGAATGATACAGTGGCTGTACACAAACAAAGCTGAGCACACCTGAGATTGAGGTCGGCGTCCGCCTTCTGGAAGGCCTCGAGTGCTCGTTCCGACTCCCGGGCGGCCCTCTCGTACGCTCTCCGCGCCCGCTCCAGTGCCCCTATAGCCGAGTTCAGTACCGCCATCTGTTTCGCGCCTTCGTTCAAGTGTTGCTGTAAAATAGGACGACACGATTTCCGTATGTGCAACTTGTCATAAAATACCTCTCAAGTAACGCTTATCCGTTAGTTTTCATTATGTCGGTAATTAAATTACGTTCGTATATTTCAATGAAATTTTATCCGTAAATCATTTATGGTACCATAAATATAGAGATACAAAAAGGTATCAACCATTGAATGCAACCTCAAAGGTGAAACTTTACAAAGGACATTTTTGTTCCAAGTAGAAAGTATTATATAAAAGGGCGCGCTCGGCGTGGGTAATGTTTGTCCGCTAATAGAGAACTTCAGCACGCTAGGACACAATTATAAAACTTTGTCAACAACCTTCAAGGGGTCATTGATCGTTTGACCAACGGGTTTGTCGCTACACGGTTTTTTCAACCCCGCCAAGTTTAACAATCTACTCTATAATCAACTCTTCTACACGTTGAAGCTACAATTACTCCAACGATTAAAATATTGTCTAAAATGTTGTAAATTCTATCTGAAAACTCCTGCTAAATTAATCTTCAAAGAGCCAACCATGTAGCAATTTCATCATTAAGTAACTGCGGGATATCCACAGATTATATTCGTTGTTTGCAATTCTAATGAAGTTGTTGCATCATAAATATATATCTCATTAAATCGACTTTCTGTGAAGTCGTAAGAGTATTAGAATCTTCGTATTATCAACATGTCCTCGATCTAAGACTGTACCTATTAATTGGCTATAGAACTTACGGGGCTTCGCGATCGATTTATTATCACATGGATGGTGTAACATTAAAAATATTTTTTTTGTAATGAAAATCGAAAACCGCGATGTCATCGTAGACCACGGCTCGATTACCTTCTAAAGGACTTGAGCTCGTAATCAAAGTTATACTGTATTATACCGATCAATACGATTTTTATATACGTATATAAACGTTAGTAGGCTCACCTTTGAAGAGTAAGGCGAATCAACTTATCGAATGTCAATCGGCCACACAGTTTTTTGGCAGAAGCCTTACGGTGCCTTGTGGTTATTCAGGATTAAATCAGCAGGTACTTCGACAATTTCGAGTGTTGTGTGCTAGAGTTGCACAACTTTCGCTGAGTATTTGAAACGACGTGTTTATTTTTTGGAGTTTACTTTATTTACCTTGCGCTCCTCGCGTAGCTCCTTGGCGAGCAGGTGCAACTCGCGCACCACGTTCGACTGTAAATTCTCCGCTACGACCTCGCGTTGGCCCGCGAAGTCGTTCAGCTCTTGAAGTAACTGCCTGAATGCTTTGCACGCTGTGTATCTGCAATGTTGCTCACAATTCAACAAAGGACGTGTTCAATGCAAACTGCAGCCGAATAAGGTCTGTCCGTTAAGAATTTTAAATCGTTGGTTAGCTGGCTTTTATTATTATGACTAATATTGTTTTTTTCCCTTTTAGTATGCCACAAACATGAACAAATTTATCCCCATCAAGTAGCTATCGCTTTGTTGTATATAAATTATATACAATAAGGAAAAACGAGGCAATAAGACCGATAATGGCTGAGCGACGAAGGCACGAGGCGCCGGAGACTATTCAACGATACACATATTGCAAAATATATTATTTACATATCCTTGTGCTTATTGTTTTGGTTTATAAATACCTATAACAGACCCATATACATATCTTCGTCCAGAACAATCCCGAAGGTATTAATTATTTTTAATTTCAATTATCCTATAGGTTTTCGTCGAATACCTAAACAGTAACATAACGACATATTGTGATAAACTCACATAACTACGTTTATTTCTGTTGAAATTAAAGTTACAATTATTGAACAAACAAACTACTGCTATGGCCACGATTCGTACAACTGAGTGGAAATATTGGTAGCAATACACCACAAGTGTTGTAAATAATGATAACACTCACTGGTATTCATCTTCTTCTTTTCGTTTGGGTTGATAGTTCTTGACGAGCCTCCTGCAACAGTAAGAGATACATGAATACATAAGCGATAGTCAATTTAAATGCGAACAATGTCCGTTGACGAAAGAGCTGTCATTGACGTGTGATATAGGCATGCATATTGAGTGACATAATTCATATTGTATAAGAGTATCAAATTGCATATATTTAGTTGACAACTAATATATTATAGCATATAGTGAAAGTGGACATTCAACTCAACATTCACACATACGGAACAGGTGGTACGAGTTAGTCGAAGTCTCCTATTGGCGATGTGGTCGGATTTAGATTCTATTTGATCATTCTCTCCGCATAAATATGTAATTCGAAAGTATTTTAACATCTAACATTTCTTTTTTTACGAATTTGATTATTACTTTAAACGCTTTAATTGGCTCACACGGGTCAGTATAAGAGAAACTACGACAACGTAATTTGTTTTAATATAATTATTAACTACTGGATTTATATAACAGCATAAGTATATAACAGCATAAAAACATGTTTATTAAAATAAAAGTTTAACGCCACGCTCCGCTATGACGTTCTTGAAAACAACAAAACTAGTTTTTGTCACTGCTTTAGATTATTATCCGTCTAGTGCTTTTGTGTCATTACGAAACCGAAAAAATCCTTTTCAGTACTGCGTACTGTACTGTATGCTCTTCAACATCGCCCTAAACTATTAAAATAAATTTTAATTAGTAACAGAATGGTATTGAAATATAAAGATTTAGTCATTATAAGGTGGTTCATAGACAGTAAACAAATGACCTTATGTTAAAGTCAGTCTAGTCCATACACGTCCTTAAATCCTAAAAGTCCAAATCTAAAGCTATTCCAAATGTGTCTGTGAGTGTTTGCACCGAGCATTAGCTACTCGTACTAGCGGCCTTGCACGAAAGGACCTTCACAAGGCAGGCTAATTTTTGGCAACTCCTGTCATATTTCAGATGTCTAAACACGACAGTGAACACTTACCATGCGACGGACCGCCTGCTTGTTTTTCAGGCTTAGTATGACAAAAAAAAACGAATACGATTAGAGAAAGAATAAAAAAATATACTCACCTGAGTTTTCCTGCATATTCTAATTCTATCGCGCACCTTTCCTTAACGAAGTTGCCATATTTGTCTAAAAACTCAATTCCTTTTTGTGTGTGGGCGGCTAAGTTATCATATTGATCCTGCGGACAAGAAAAATGGTCACTATTAATAAACGTGACGTGTGGACATAGCGCGGCGAGAGGAAGCGGACTGCGATACGGGGCCGCCAGCGGGAAGCTGCCCAGCGCGGTGGCGCCGATAACCCACAGCTTATTTTACAACGTACTTCTGTACCATATACGCAATCATATACCCATAATAAACAATCGACTTTTTCTATAACTTTACTATACGTACTTTCAAGTATTTATAAACATTGATAACGATTATTTGAAAATGTTAACTAATTAATTAATAATGTTTATTTACTTCATAAATATAATAATGATTTATTGCGCGATTGTAATGCGATGGTTAGATTTCATGTGAAACGTTCCCACACCTCGCTTGTGGGTATAAATAATGCAGGTAGGTATATGTATACAATTATTGTTACATAAGTATGCATATATATCGCACACGTCAACAATCTCGCTTTTATGACGATACTCAATATTACAAAGTTCAACGACATGTCAATATAATCGATTTTAGTCTCCTCTGGAACACATAAAACTAAAAATAAGCTGCTGGTACAGTCGGTGACAAACAAAAGAAGATAGAGAAAGTTCCATTCCAGACCTCCAAACCGCACTGATCCAGTTTATACAAGTATTTTCGTGAAAATTGGTTCCACAAGTGGGGCCATAATTACCTCTGTCATTTATGATACCTATAGCTACTTAGTGAGCAATCGTCAGGAGGCAGACGGTACGATATAAGTTCAATCAAAATATGATCTTATCTGATTTATTTAAAACAATCACAAAGTCTTAGGGCTTTTATTCATCTTTTATATTTTTGTTTATATGAAGTCCTGCTACTGTATCCGAATATCCGTTTTCTGCAATAGTTTTGGATCCTACTTACTGCTGTATTACGCAGCTGAAATGCGGACAGGTGTACATCATATAACTCATGAAGTGCAAGTATTATAATCTTCAAGATCACGTGTTTACATCACGATAATACTAGAGAATATTTATGCGAGTTTCGAGCGAGACATGTAGCGATCATTCGCGACTCGTCAATTCACATAAAAAACAGTATTAAGAGAAACCTAAATTCAAAACGCTCTCAACTTATAGTTCCCACAATTCGATTATGATTGCGTCGCGGGAACGGATTGCGTGCAAAGATGCGCCCGCGACGCCCCATCAACGAAGTCGCCCTTGACTCCTCGTCGAGGTGTGCGGTGCAACGACACTTATTAACCTCCGCACTCCCTGGCGATGCCCGTTGCGAACTAAAAACTCTACACCGACAAGGTGCAATTTATTACGTACATAAGCTCCATCAAGTTTTAAATTTCGAACATAAAACAAAAGAGTAACATGTAGCCTGGGCAACCGCTAAACAATCGTACATCAACAGTAATATTGAAGTTGAGATAACCTATCATCATCTCTTTCTTCTTTCATTTTATGATAATAGAAACAGTGATAATATATTTGTAAACAAACAAGATATTTAAGATACCGGATGAAATTGGGACCGAGTTATATTATAAGTAGCACATTTCAAAACGGTTTCATTTTGTAAATGCTAATAAGCGAGAAGTTTGATGTATACCATTTAACCAGTTCTTCTCGAAGTTATTGTATCTATAAATAATCTACATAACCGAGTCAAAGATAAGTAGAAACGTAGAGTATTACAGTAAGGGTGTATCTAGATGTATGCAGCAATACAGTATGTATATTCTATGTATGTAAATCATAATAAGAATATCTCTAGTCATCTCTAGTCATCGTATAGGTAGGTAGATCTTTAACAGAATCGCACATGCAAAGCTACATGAACGGTTCATTGTTGTTGTTGCTAATCGTTATAGCTTTTTTAACAATATCAATGTAAGACTTTATTAGTGACATTATAATATCGTCTCTAATATATAACGTTATACAAAACAAAAAACATTTCACTAGCGAACGGTTCGAATGCGATGCGATGATGTTGAAACTAATAACATTAATTGACCGTATGTATGTATGGGCACATCAGCGCGGCGCGGTCGATGTTGTAACGAGATGAAATTCAATGTGAATGGAATATTTGAAACGGCCTCAAGCTTATGTAATTACGCACAATGGCAAATAACATTTGTTTATACAGCACACGGCTGAAACACTCGATCATATGACTCATATATCGTTTATTGTCAATTAACTATCCTATTATTGATCGATAAATAACGTTAAATCCAATCGTTTGTCTTCCAATTTATGTCATAAATTTATCATGCATATTTGAATTATGAATTGGATAGACTCGATTGTATTTGAAAACTCAAAATATAGATATACAATTATAAATATTACAATCATTTCAACATATACATACATATGCATTGCAATCGTATCAATTGGCCGACAATAAAGTATGATTGATTGAAATAGACCGATCAGGAAGGTACCGGTAGCTGACTGCAGTTCTTTATACTGTCGGCTCAAAGACGGATTCGCGGCAAGCGAAATAATATTGAACGTATCGCACTTATGCTATTTTAAGACGGTAGGATGTTTACTACTGTTGTGTGTGCGTTCCCGTGTGTACTAACTGCATGTATGTTGTTAATACACTACACAAACTTATTATTAAAATTATATTCAAGGACATATATATTTATACAAAAGCCATACAATAAAATATGATTAAACAGATATAAATGAAATATTCAAATTATTTGTTGTTATTATGTTACATGCGCACTGCGTACTGATTATTATAGGTTCAAATTTCGCTTGTCAATATATTTATCTTCCAAATGTCCCTTAGCTAAACATAATGAGTAAGTAAACGCGAGACAGGAAGTAGCAAAAAGTCACTTTTCAAGTAATGTGGGTCTTACCGAGTGTTAGAATTACACATTACAAATATGTAGGTCGGTATTAAACATAACGCATATACATGTGTGTGTACATAGATATATATACCGTTCTCGCGCGATACCGGCCCAACAGGTTCTTATTCAACAATCATTGTGTGTCAAGCGTGTATCAAATTAATGTAAACGACGTCTCATGATTTAGCTTTTTACCTCATCCCGTACACGGCTAACTGTCGAGCAGCCGTTACATTATTTAATTTCGCTGTTGGACAAAGGCGGTGATTAAATTTTATTATCTCTTTAATACACACCGTGCTCGCACACGGCGGCGGTAAGCGGGAGAAAGTCTGAAAAAACGTTTTGTGGTGATGCGGTGATGATATGGCATGTGGAATATTGCGGTGGCACGGTTCGTTAACCCGGCTTCTGTGGCAACGCCGCCTGTGAGAGTGCCTCCAACTGGACGTGGGAGAACTGGATTGGTGACAACTCCGTACATTACCACGACGATAAAAGACTACACGCCGCCTCGTTGAAGTGCAATAACACGGCCGATATTAATATGCTCGCTACACTAGACGCCATTAACGCGCACGTACGTTTGCGAATGCAGTGTCACGCCGGGAGATTACAGCGTGCTTCTCAAATCTCATTGCTCATCTACACCATAATACACTTGCAATATGTAAATACACCGGTTTAATCTGCTTCATCTCCTAGATAAACAATCAATCATCGCTCTGATGAGCTATAAATTACATTAAAAAAAAAATTATGTATCTATACTGTGTGTTTATATACGAACAGATGGCAACACTACACCGTAAATCGATCGTTGTATTTGTGTTCGCGTCAAACAACAAATGGGCCAACAATAATAAACCAAACAATTTCCTGCGACCGTTGAAAAAGATACGAACACTTACGGGGCATGCAGCGTTTAGAACGAGTCGATAACAATAGACACAGTGTTTCGTGACTTATTAGACACGCTAGCCGACGTTCACGCTGATGTGACGTTATATTGTCATACTCATGTCGCGAATGATCGAAAATCATGATCGTTTTGCCAAGGACGTCAATAATAAAACTGCATATCAAAGATCTAGCAGTGTAAACGACCTGCGAGTCTCCTGTGCGTTAACCCTATCCCTGGCGAGTAATTTGAGAATAGAGTGGTAGGTAACCCTAGATTGGCGAGCGAGCGAGCGAGCGGCGCCAGCCATGGAATGCGCTCACAGAATGTTCGGAGTGTGATCAGTATGCGGGGCACAGGCGGCGCGGTTACCGACACATGTACTTCTGCTGGTCACCTTGGCTAATTATTATTGAATGCAGATATTGACGGACGTGACGGACCGCCGATCTTTTTCGACACGCTCATTATACATGCGTGTAGACCAATCGCTTCGTGTTATTTATTTAGAATAATAGTAATAAGTATGACATTTCATACATCTGAATCCAAATTAGGCAATTAAATAAGCTTATTATGGCAATCAGACCGCTAACAAAAATACATTATAAATATACCGTACAACCCTTATTGACATTGCTATCCAGTCACAGGAGAAACAAATTATTTCATTAAATTTTGATTGAGGCTTGCGTTTGCGAGTTCACCTGATGGTGAGTGTTCATCAGAGGTAAGAATGAAGATGAGTGAATTTTGCTAATACCCTTTCACTGTATAGCAATGGGCTATTATTGACCTAGACCACAATTCACTAAATACCAATGTCATTGCGATAAAAGGCAAGCAACATAAGTGAAACATGAGTAAGCACCATGAAGTGGCGCATTTAATAGACGGGAATATCATATGTATTTGCTTATGAATAGTTCCTCTGTACGGAACGAAGATGTTGTTATGGTATGACATGATGTCACAATTTGGCACATACACTAATTGTGTCATTGAACTTAGTTGTCAGCCAACTGTAGCCACGAGCGCTGCCGATAATTAGCACACACATAGTTATTAAGCTGCAATAAAACTATCGCCTTTTTGAAAATTTCATCATAACGGTACATATATTATCAAAGATAAGATACATTGATGAAAATTGCAAAACGAATACCATCCTCGCAGAAGCTCGAAACTAAGGCACTAGGCGGCTTCGGTGCTGATAGTGGGCGATACGGGTTAATGACCTACGACATTATACAGTATAAAGGCATCAATTGTTTAACCATATTACATTACATACTGTTTGTCATCTTTTAGATTGCCCAATGCATTGCGCATGCACACGAATTTGAAGCATCATTTGATTGAATAATTCAAGGAAACATAACGACTCCATTCAATTAACAAACACAAATTTCGCAACGCGAAGCGAAGTACGAATTTCCTGTTGAAAACAAACAAGTGTTGGTAGTCTCGCGAAGCGCGATTATATTATTGCGAGCAGGTGGCCTTGCAACCCAGTTACGTATAGGTGTTGTTTGAGCCTCTCAACTGAATGCCAATGTCATACAAAGCCACAGCGGGAAGATATCGATCCATCGACAGATGCCTCCATTCCATTTAAGAAACCTAACAAAAAATATCCAACTCTATTGAAAACCAATCACGTATGTTCATAGCCTTACATTATGTATTCTGACCATACATTATGAATTATTACGAAACACAAAATTTAAGTGAAAGTGCTGAAGGTAGAAGAATTAAAGCTCAACGTATATTTTATATCCAATCTTATACGAAATGGCTTGAAAATGTAGTGCATTTTTATTATGATTTAATGTCACTCGGAATCGTTGCCAATCGTAGAGGAAGGTCATTCTTAATAAATATTGTTCGTAGCGTTCTCTAAATTTGGCCTTAAGCCTTATCATTATAAGTGAAGATCTGGATTTAACCATCCAACAATAATGATCGATTATGAGATTTGTAGTTTTTAAATACCGCATTATACATATAATATGCGATTTACATAAAGAATACAGTTCCACTTCTAGTAATAGCTCGATTGCAGCAAATTATTGTTCTACACGAATCATACATATGCATTACGTCTGTGAACTTTAAACATTAACATGAAAAAAAAACACGCCGATTACGAGCGACAATTGCATAAATATAATGGCCTATTGTCTGGGACCTTTCACACTGTTCGCACATTATTTTTATATCCGGTTCATCTCGAGTGCACCGGTATCGGGGCTCAGTCACACCGGAACACCCACCGACGTCCGTAATCAAGTTCGGAATAAATCGAATTGTCCGATGAATCACCGCGGCGGAATGTCCTCGCCTTTAGATAATTAGAACTCATTACTCATCCTCACTTATCGAGACAACACGTGATAATATTGCAAATCTTTATGGCAGTAGCAAACGTAGGTACGTCATGAGTGTCGTTTCGTTTAAAATAGGCGCCAAGATCCGTAGAAATCTGTAATCGGTCATAAATACAACCGAACCGTTAATAGAGATCAGTCACACGTGTTATATTGGAATTCGATATTCAAATTTCCCTTTTACAACCAACGTTTTGTAACCAGCGGTTGATAGTCTTTTAATCGGATCACAAGATAGTTAAAGTAGCTGTTTTTTGTAGAAACAGTGGCAACGGTGGTGATACCGTAAACTGAGGACAGATGGGGTAGGTACTACCCACCTTTAGAAACATCACATCACGAAGCCAAGAGCAAAAAGTGTAATTTAAAGAATGTAGTGTAATAAGCAGTCGATCGAACTATAAGTTATTGCGTCGTTTAGTGCGATGCCTCAGTTTTAACTGCATCGTTATGGCATAGCTGTTGCAGCTTAATGCATTTTTTCTTTACAATACCACAGCACTTACTTTTCTAGAACACATGACAGCTTTTTATTATGCAAATGATATTTGATTTACTATCGAATAATTGTAACGAAACATAAAGAAACATTTACTTGTGACAGTTAAGTTTTCCACCCGGGTCGTCAGGGCGCGTCATTTTTTTATGAATGAATTTAAAGAACCAAAGCAAAATACTCCCTAATTTATTTACGAATTTTAATCGTTTGTCCTAAAAAGGCATAATCTATACCAATTTAAGGAAAAGATTAATCATTTATAGACATAAACGTATTAAAACAACAAACGCTAATCGGAATACAAAAGAAATCAGACACCTGACTAAAGACACAAGATACGAACTGCCTATCATAATTAGTTTTATGTCGCTATTTAGAACGGATGAGTATCAACATATCATTATAATAAGCTCAACAAACGGCCAACAAAAACACCTGCCGCGATTTCATTGGCCTGAAGCGTCTACGTCTGTAAGGCGATCCAACGTTTACGATAGCAGGTTTTTATACGGAATATTCAATACAATTTATTATTACTTTCAACACAAACAATATATAAGAAATGAGAGAGTAGCCGTAAGTAAAGTATAAGTCATTGGAACATTACAATTAAGTGCACAGCTGTTGGATATTAACTGTAAAAAACGTTAATTCCACATCAGATCTATTTACCTGTCACTCGGCGTGTATGTTGTATTGCACCTGGTTTAATATTGTTTATATGTACAAGAATCGTATGCGCTCAAGAAAATGTTATGCCTCAAATCGACTTAATTCGATAGTATTGCAGTAATTATAAGATGGTGACGATCCATTAATAAGTATTTATAACACTGTTTTGTATCTAATGATATGAAGTTTATGACTCTAGTGCCATACTTAGTTGAATTCCGTTCGATTTTTAGTAGTAACCCGTCAATGATTCCCATAATTACATATTCCACGGTGCTGTGACCAGAGACTATACAAGTGCCGCATACACTGCGTACTCTCACTTCGTTACGTAATATTCCGCGTACGCACTACAGGTGGCATAATTTAATTGTCGTATCGAACGCTGGACGCGCGGCCCGCTCCGATATTAACGCACGCAATCACGTTAACGTTTACTATAACCATGTCAAGAAATTTAATTTGGAGTTTACGGAAGTGTTTTTCGACGAAATTTAATTGCACAATCCGAACGGTTTCCTCAATATTCAACTAGGTTTCTTATGCACGTATATTAACCGTTTGGCAAATGACGCGGAGCAACTTCATTCGTACCGCAAACAGTATACACAATTCAAATTGTTCTCACAATGAGAACGGAACTGCGTACGACTCGCGGCGCTTCATCCACATTGTCTAACAGGTTGTTTGTAGTTTCCAGAAAAGTGGCATCCGAGAACCATTCAAAACATTAACGAGGGTAACTTTCAGGCTCCACGTACATACAAAGTAACTATTAAAAGAGCAAGGAGCGTGCGACAATCGCTCAACGAGCTTGTTGGGTTATGCTGCTCGTTGGGGTACGGCACGCTGAACGTACTCGACGTGTGAGAAGCATCTAGAACCCTAGGTCGTTAGGTGGTTCATCTCGAAATATGTCAAAAGGCAATTCATTTCAATAGGGTTACAACCCTTCGGCAAACGTAGTATTTCGGAACCCGTTCTTTTAATTAGATTTTAACGACGTTTGGTACAATTGAGTGCATATTTTAAGAAGTATATAAACCATAATTTTTACTCTTGTTAATTGCTTACCATACATATTACGTATAGTCATGTCAACGATTCAACAATTCTTCCACTGCCCTAATATGTATAATCTACATATAATAGTGTTATGCTCTGCTATACTCTGGAATGCTATCCGTTACATTAGTTACGAGAGAGCACACCAGAAAACCAGCCAATCAAACACTTCAAAAGAGCAGTCATGAAGAATTTGTCAAATGGAAAACGGCTACTGAGGCAACATGGTCATAATAAATAATTTCATCAGAGAAGCATTTACACGAATTTACGAAGCATTCCCTCGTTTATATCGATTTTGTTACACAAAAACTAGTAAATACATTATTATTTACTTATGTATGATGCTTAAATTACATTATGCACAGCCAAAACCAAAGAAAATTTTGTTTTAGACGTTTATGTAAAACATAAGAAATAAAAAAAATATGTAACAAGAATTTATGTATAATGAAAACAATTACTTATACTTGACGTCTTTGTAGGCGTTTTTCTTGTATCACGGCGGGGGAGAGTCTCAAGTGGTCTTTCTTTGCATTGTGTTCTGCTTTAATTGCAGCATTTCCCCAATTATAGTTCGTAAATATTCAGTGTGTATGATTTATTCATGGCGGTCCTTTTTTAAGTGATTCTTTGTCCACGATATATTTAACAAACAGGAATGCTCAATGTAGGCGCGCCTAATTGTTATTTAATTACTGGACTCATCTTCTGTTATCTTTTATCACTCTCCGCCGAAACTGACTTAACGATGCCATTTTCGTTCACGTTCCCATTCCATAGATAACATTATGTCAGACGATGTACAATTCTAAAATATTTTTTTAATGAATAAATTGATTTCATATTAGTGCTCTTTTCCTTTACTACGTTATACGCGTTATGTGCGTTATGAGTGATATTCCAATATTGATTCAAAGGCACTTCAAAAAGAATGAATAGGCACTCTGTGCTTTATATTTGTCTCATATATTTTTATGTTCTCAGTCACGCCTAGAACGCCGTAGACAGACTAAATTGAGACGGCGGGTGAGTCAAATAACGGTGACGTCACGAGATGGCGGGCGAGGGCGGGGGTAGCGCACCCTCATCTGCGTCACGCCGTGACTCACCGCCCCTCTTGTCTCGAAACTCTCAAATAAGGATTTCGAGGGCATGTTTCACAGTTCTAACAAAATTGCTCCGCCAGACTTCAACTGAACTGTTTTGATTTAAAAGCTTTACGGCCGCTGAATGTCGCTACGACCAACTGCACATTTAACTTACCACCATTAGTTCATGATAACTTATTTTATTAAAGATGTCATTTAAACAAATACATATATTTGTAACATGTAAATGAATAACAATGGAATGCACCCAGGAATGAGAAATGCAAACTTCTAACAAGTGCTCTTATCACTGCTTATCTTAATGTAAAGAGGCGTAATAAAGTTATACTGCTATAAAGTTATGGAATTGGCGTATAATTTTTTACATAACGTAAATAAATTGGATCGACTCAGTGATAAATTACCGTTGATTACAAGCCAGTCGTGCTAACACAACTGGTTATATGATGTTATGCAAATTAAGACGACGAATGCGATATTATGATACTGATACGGCTGTTGAAAAATTAAAAAACGGTCACTAGGATGAAAAGCGCGTTGATCAAATGTAGAATTGCTTTGACGGCTCTATCTTCGCTACGGACTTGGGAATAAAAAAAAATTACCTAATCCCGAAGATGTCATTAGTCTTCTAAAGGAGAAATATTAAAAATCTATTGCGAGCAACCGTTTTTCCTTGTCAAGGATAATGTCGTTTCATTTATTTACATTTAAAGATTTTTATTGAACATAAAACATCAATTATTAATACTACGTTTATAGAAAATTGTGAATGGATCAAGTATAAAACACCATGACTATCGATCATTCGTAATCCACATGGGTGCATGCGATGTGTAAAAGTATTGGAAAGTGACTCCGCGCGGTAGAAAGCAATGTTAGGATGATTATACTATTAACGGTCATTAAAAACAATGATATACAAAAATCGTACATAGTGTATCATATCATATCGTAGTGCTCCAATTACTTACAGTAAGAATATTATTCAACATATAAAGCGTTTCCTTATAGCGATGAAGTAGCAAATATTTACATATGTATATGTCGCAACGATCGTTGCAGCCCATGAAAAACTACGTATATAACAGAGACCTATTGTAAGATTGGCCAGAGTCGTTAGCGCGCCTCGAACACTAAGCGGGAAAGCCTTATACGCGCAAATTGTCTTCTCGCTTTAACATGGTTCAGAATTCACATAAATATGTATATTAACAAGTAGATAACAAACTAATAAAAAAACAGAAAACTCCCATATTACTTTTGATATTGGTACAATTATCACAACTCAAAGAGTCCATATTAATTTTTTTTAAATGATAGTTACGCAATTTGGATGGGACAGGGTAAATAAAATCTTTTCGATATTCGATTAAAAAAAAAAGTAACTATTTATCAATCGGTCATCACCGTGTTATTCAGTTCTCATCTAATAGTACGAAGAATATGTGGAAATCTCCGCAAGTGAATGTAACTAAATGTCAATAAATAACAATTCTTTCTATGTTGACGATTGTAATGCTACGTAGGTTTGAGAGAGTAATAATAAAAGATGGCCTTTTGCGAAAACGGTGTCGTATAGCGTTTAGGGTATTACATAAGAATAAATTGATTCGTTGCACAATTAACGTTTCGGGAATCGATGTCGGATGTACTCGTAGCTCCAGCGGCTCAGTTCCGCGGCCCGGCACCTAACACATCACGTACCAACACAAACGTGTGATGTGATCATTTCCGACATTCAATGCGTTATGAAACGCATGAAATCATCGAATAGTATGTACCTACCTATATGTGCAATATAAAATACTTTTTATTTGCTATTCTACGGATTCCAATACATTATTATGTAGGTATTCGCAATTAGAAAGTGCTTTCATTCAACATTCTCTTAGATGCAGTTACGATGTAAAAAGAGCCCTCCGTCGAAACCCGTCACACATTCTCGACTTCCCCGATATTGCTGGGCCTATCGCAGTCGACAGCGATCAATTGCCATGAGGAGACTCTTTATTTGCAATTGTAACAACAATGAAAAAACAAAATAAAAAATATTACCAACCCATAAATAGGGTTCATCATTACGTAAATATTCACACCCGCAAAGAAGCCAATAAGAAGTATTAAGTATAACTTATACATATATAAAAATACATTGACTTTTCGGTTGTTCGGTGGCCGCTTTGAATTACAAACAGATTGGAGAATACTAAAATATATGCAAACAGTGTCCTTTCTACCGATTGTACAGAATGCGTAACAGTGAAAGTGGACACCGTTTACGTAGTGTTATTCGAATCGCCTTTTGAATATTTTCTACATTATTTATGGATGTAGTAACATTCGTACATATAAATATTTAAATTTACCTACGTTACGTTGTTAATATTAAACTGATTACTATTTATGTGCTTTTTAGTTTATTTAAAACTATAAACATGTGAACTTTCTCGCTGCGTTAACACACCGACATTAATTCTTAAACGCAGGTAATAAATGGATCGAGTTTTCTTTCAAATTTAATCCCTCAGGTAGAGCTCAAATGGCTTCTCATAAAAAAAAATATAGTTGGCGGAGAGGTATATTAAAACTGGAACCCACTATTTCTTCTTAAAAGTATGTTTTTGCTTATTATATTTTTTTCTTAATCCACACATTTACGGGGAAAATCACAATAGTAATAAGAAACGTTTAGAATATAAAAGGATTATGTAAATATGAATATATTCGAGTAGATATGAAGTAGATAAGATGTGTACATTAGATTTCTTTAACAGAAATTCGCATACCGCATTATAAAAATGTCGTGGGCACGATCATAAAAGATCAAGTAAGAGATTGCTATTCTCCAGACGGTACTATAAACTAACAGTTCACTGAACTGAATGGAAGTCTACTGTACAATATATCAAATATTGTTATTGTACCATTCATTCATGGATTGAGCTCGGAGCAACAGAAGCGCTTGCTTCGTATTGAGTTTAACGTGAACGACCTAAGGTTGCTTTTAGTGTGCAAGTGCATTACGATCTTACAGAATACAAATATCTAATAGAAATCATACGCTTATTATTAAACAAATATTCGTTTTATTGATGTTTTAACATTTAAAATGCTAGTTATTGTAAAATATATCTAATGAAATAGGGAGGTGGTAGCAAAATTCTTGAAAATTGTAACCAATGTATAAATTAAAAATGCAATACTTCTAGCAATTGGTTATCGCACACTGATTAAAAAGTGTGTCTTAAGCAACATTGAATTATTAATTAGTAATTTATTTCAAAACAAGTGAGCAGTACGTCGAGCCGGACATTTTGCTTCAACGTGAAAGTAACCACGTAATTATAATGCAAGCGACGTAGAAATTATTATCATAATACGAATCTAAGTCGAGTTAATGTGATGTGGGACTTTTTGTTTTACTCATTTTTGAATTATCAAATATTCGTGTCGGTGGAATGGTATAATTGTTACTACTTGTAACATATCACGTTCAGCTGAATACCGATTATGGAACCGATACTATTGAAACATTCGAATCATCACTTTCACGTATTCTGAATACGTTGCGTTTACAGACACTTAACTGAGTATCATATTTGCTTATTAATATTTCCTGTTACTTTCAATATATATTCGTTGTGCAAAATGAAAAATTTTAAACAACTGAATACAATTGCACATACGATTACGGAAAGCTTAACTTCGTGTGTAAAAAATACCAATCTAGATAACGTATACGTAGATCGATTTTCGATACCTATATTGTTCAATCTGTGGCTATATACAACGTTTATATATAAAATGCTTATTTAGAAATTTGCAGATTCTTAACTGTCGGGTTGCGATAATACAGGTTTTGCCACATTTGAAATCCTGCAATTATTATTATCTATTTCATTTTGGTTCATTTTTATAGATACCTATGTAACTGCAGAATAGTTTATACTATCATGATGGCGTCCTTGCAATATCACATTGTCAGCGTCAGCATGGAGCCTCATTAAACTCCGCACACGTTGTTAACGAGCCGCCATCCAGCGCATCCCGTTTGCGTACAAATGGAAATAGTCGAGAGAATATGACAGAGGAAATATATCTCTTATATATACAAATCCCGTGTTACGATGTTCGTTTGCACTAATCTCCGAAACAACTGAAGGATTTCAATGAACTGTTGTAGATATCTATTGTTTGGTGCAACTTAAAAGATATGATATTTTTTATCTCAATTCATAATCTCATTTTTAATTTAAAAACCAATGTTTTCTTATAGGACAACACTTGGACAAACATCAGTCCAGAATTTTGACATATTTGACATATATATGATTTGCTATATGTCATATATGATTTGATTTGATATGACATATATATCCACGGCAACTCGTGGTCAGGTCTACTAGTTCTATTATAATAAAATATCTTCTACAAATGTGAAATAAAAGTTCCATTTGACTTTAAAATGGTGTTTTATTCGAATCATCATATCCGTGCCATTAATTCAAGTACATTCATTTCCTCTGTAATTGCAGTAAAATACATTAAAGTATGTATAATCTCTTACAAGCCCGTTTCAATTCAAGACAGAGAATACTGACTCAGTGAAGAAGGTACGAACGTTATTTTAACGCTTGGGAGATTTACAAGAAAAACCTTTTGTAATTTATTCTTCAACAACCTGTTCCTGGGAAGTTGGCATCTTGTTTTAGCGCATAACAGGTTACATTTATTATCATTATTCTCAGGCTTACATTTTTGTAATTATAAAACAAAATCTCTCGGCATCTTAACAAACGCCTTTTAAGTTTTCACAACATTATAACCGAAAAATACGAACCTGTTTCATCTTCTAACACTACATAGATGTATACAATAGTGTTATTAAGTATGGTCAGTCTCTTTGCAGTCGACATCGTCGAGATAGCACGTGGGAAGACAGAGTGCAAGCGCGGGCGTATTGTACTGAACCTGGATGCTAAATAAAAAAGCTTTTTGTCATTCTATTACCCATTGTTCATGCAAAGGGCTCGTATCTGTATCCTGTCATCGATTCAGTTCGTGTTATTCACCATACGACGCGGGGCAACCGCTGCGTGCTTTATTGATTATAATTTCAAACCTTCGTGTATCGAAACGTGCCTATAACAATCAAACGGAATTCCATACTACAATACGTTTTCATAATACAACACAAACACCTTTTGTTCTAACGTTTCTAACGGGCACTTTTAGTAATGGCAGTCGATAGCCACCCTCACAAAAGCGAACTAGTGATTGGATTAGTATGCCTAAGGGGACAGGAGTTCGAAAGGGGAATTTTAATAAATGACGGTGACCTCTCCAAAACTCCTATACGATACTGTAAACATTACACTAAGATGGGAATAAAGAAGAAGGGACAACGATTCACGGGAACGAATGCATTCGTAGTGTGCTATTGGAGGAGATTCCAAGAATAATATACAATAGCAGTGCAGAATGTGGCTCAGCGCGAGCCCGCGCCATTGTTGAGACACGCGCGTTTCCGCTTTCTCGTGGAAAAATGCAAGCGCAGTGTTGGAAAGTAAATGTGTGGAGCGATTTCAAGAATATATCAGACATCATAATTACCCACTCGGTTAATGTGAGTCACCGTAACCGGAGGTTCTAGAACGTTGCAATGACACAGTTATTGGACGAGCATTGCGTTAAATTTGATCTGCATCAATAACGGGAACAATTCAATGACGAAAAAATTTTCAATGAAAATTGCTATCCCAAATTGAATGGATCGAATGAACCAAATGAATTAAAATGATATTTTATGTATAATAATAACAAGTAAGTCAATGAGCAAACTGAACTGAAGCTGATTTTATGATTTTAAATGAAAAATACCTTAAATAACGTGGTACCAGCTTCAAAAAATGGGTCGAAGAGCGTAAATATTACAAGACGAAATGGTACAAATAAAAGAAACAGAAATAGGCACGAGTGGTGGACATTTGGCAGCGCTGGTGTCGGCGGCAGACGGGCGCCGGCCAACACAACAGCTCACTGTTCTCTCGACGCCTGTGTATGAGCGGTGTACGTTAATGTGGTGTCGACGATACCCTTCGGCCGCGGTCGATCAACCACGACCGTCCCCAATACAACTAGACACATTTAAAACGAACATGACATAACACATTGTGTTAATTCTTTACAAGTCAATCGATAGTTTACGTTTAGCATAGAAGCCGAAATTCATTCGCCTTCCAAAGTTGCGAATGAACATTCTTTCGTGCTTAATTGCAGCTAAACAAAACAAAACAAATTAAAGTTATAAAAAGTACCACGAAATTTCATATTTAATGTAATCGATAAATATCTGCATATGTTGCTGACATTACTTTAAGGCATATTTTTGTTTACTTAAGTTGTATATTGTTAGTCTCATACACTTATTTGTAAAATAATTCGTCAAATACGTTTATGCCACACAAAATCTACCATTTTCCTGTTTTATAACCATTCTATTTCCGTTTAGTAAACGCATATCGATTTCGTTTCAAGTTTCGGGCGATTCATGGGGTTGAGTCACTCAGTGCAACATGCAAAATACATGTATGCACAATATGTACTATTACATTATATCCCTATTATGCTGTGATGTTATTGTAACTATGTAGTATATATTTGTAAGGGGAGATAGTTGCAAACAACATTTCCCTAATCATTTACATAATTAAAGTTGCTTTACACCAAGTAGTGTGTCACCATGAATCACAGTAGGTTTTGAGGGTAAGATACCGGTGACCTTGTCTTAAGGAATTTTATCAAGGTCATTTCATGACAACGGAAAAATTTAAAAGTAGCCGTTAAAGTTTAAAATGTGTTCGAATTTAGATCTTATGCCTTTAACGTTAGGGTGCTTCAACTTGAAACTTCAACTTGTTAAAGCGGCCATTGGCAGTGGCAGGTGGTACCTACGTGGTCTGTTTGGAAATGTCTAATTTGTATTGTGTTGCGACATAAGACACCATCGAATATACTATAGAATCAGTTAATTACCAGCATTAGACAAACATATTGCTATGATATAAATAAGGAGAGATAAATGCGCACCAAACGGTATCACCGTGCTCATTGACACGGAGAGGTAACAATACGAAATATTGAAAAAGCTAATTCGCAACTGTTTGCTAACTATGCAAAATAATATCGGCTGCTAATAGCGGTAGTTATAATAAAACCATAAACGATAATGTTTTCGCGATGTTCGTATACGTATACCTACATAAATATGTTCGATACTAAATCAATACTGATAAAATCAATCAGCTCACCGTCATAGTAAACAACATCCCGCACGTTTTACACGTTATTCGACAAAGCCGAACAACTTTAACGATTTTCAATTATCACGTATAATAGACGTCGTTGAGTTTTATTATTCAACAGTATTTTAATCAACACGAATAGTGTACGACTTTGTTATGAGATGTTCATGACGATTCGACGCATAGCAGTGTGGGAACTACCTAATTTCACAGTCGAGCGGGCTCGGCAGAGCGGTAGGAGCGGGTAGGAGCGGGCAGCGGCCGGACCGGTCAGCGGGCGTGGGTTCGACCGCAGCAGGTGCACAGAGGCTTCACCGAGCTCCGGGCCAGCGGATATCGGCACCGGTTATCACTTCTCGCATATACACGGTTCTAGATAAATACTGGTCATTGACAGGTTTTTACGAGATTTCACGTTAAAAATATCGCTAGAAAAACCTCACGGTACAGCCGAGCTCAATAATAAAATCTGATTTCACTCTTTAAAATTATTATAGCCCTCACCAATGGGTGCTAATAATATCTACAAACGGATTCTGTTATAACTTATAGAACTAACAAAGAGAGATACGTAGCAGGTATTTTTTGATAAGTAAATAAAAATAGTTCTAAATGAGATTAGGTTCAACTCACAATAAATGTTTAAGCATCGTTGTTTAACTGTAAATTTTATCTGTTAAAATAACCCCTTATCCAGAACCATACTTGTTATTAGGAATAATCGAATCTAAAACGACTGACGTCAATATTAAGGTGAAAACAACGTCCAGGTCTATTTATGTCTACGCGGCTTACTGCCTATAATATGATGACTGGACGGGCAAAAACGTTTGGCATTCTAAATATCATTCAAAAATAGAACTATTAACGACTACGAGATGCTACGACTGCAAAACTATTGTTTTTGCTTATTATGAATTACTTCACATACTTTCTGCGTGCCAGTTAATTATTTGTCGTCGATATTTATCACACAAACAAAATTCTACTGCACAAGCAAAAAAACAAGGTACCCACATACTTACAGATAAATAATATAATTTACGATAAAAAAATAAGACCACAGAAGGTTGTTTGTATTTTAAGACGATTGACAATACACTCACGTACATCTTTTATCTTGAGTGGTTTTACTTTATCACGGTCAACACGCAGTTTTAAGTTTGTTTTCAGTAAACCATAAAAGGACATGTATGTAGGGTACGATGTACATATTTCTATTTCCAAAAGGGTCCATTACATTCAATTGATTTTTCATACAGAGTTTAACGAACAATGAGATGATGAAGTCGATGTTAAGTGCGAAACAGCAGTGTGTTACTGAATGATTACTATAAAGCGATGAAAGTTTTAAAAATGCATTGTTCGCGTCGATGTATTACTGCAAGGGTTTGATATTGCACTGCCGGCAATGTGACTTAAATTTTATATATGGCAACTTTTTCATTCTTGCTTTTATTATTTTCACCGGGTTGCTTTTTAAATTACTTTTTAATTAAAAGTAAAATGTATATTTACAGTGTTTCATTTATGACTTATCGAGTACAAACATATGTATTGAGTAAACTTTACGCAATCAGTCAAGTAAATATTCTCTAATGATAGTTAGATAGATAATTATATATGTTTCTCAGTAAAGATTACTTTGAAAAATGTCCCACAAACCGAATACGATAAATAACTACGTGTTTGAACTCACGTCCAATGCAATGACTAAAACTGAACGCAGCGCACAACAAAACCAACAGGGCTTTCGAGAAATAGTCTAGTGTTTACGTCAAACTAGTTTCTTGGTATAGTGTGCCAGAATGACGTGTAGAGCCACTTTTAAAACTAAAATCCCTTTGAAATTCGTCAGACCATTTGTAGTGACTACTTAAATCAATTCAATCACACACACGTATGTAAGTTTATAATGAAACACATGCATTTAAAAATCTCCGTTAATAAATCAGTTGTGATTTTTATGAAGTCAAATATGAATAAACCGGACTCAACTTTTTACGTGGCCGTAAATGTTTAAAAGAATATTGAACCTTGAACGTGAGTAAATTTTACTGTTAGTTGAAGGATATAATATACACAGGGCCTAGGAAAGATTAATATGTAACGAATACATGTTAGTAACGGAACAAGTAATATCCGTAGCAACGTGGCCGCATCGATCAAAGCAAAAGCTACCCCTCTTCATTCTGTTGAATCATCCAAGCGAGCACATGTCACGATCTAACAGGTGACGCATTGTGTCGATCAACCCGCAAAAGACGTCCTCAAGGGCACAAAACAAACCGAAACGAAATAAAAGCAGCAACAAACGAAGCCAATGTCGCATTGTGTTAAATGTTACGTAAAATATTAACATTATTTTTATTTCACACATGCGTTTACACGAGATATAAAGCGACATGTTATAGCAGCCATCGAGATTCCTTTCACAAAAGAACCTTGGGGAAATAATTTCGACAAACAATCGCGCACGATACATATAGTTATGAATTTAGTTGATAACTTCGTCGGGCGGCAAATTCTCACGCGAAAAATGTACACAATCGATAACCTCACGATGCGTGGAGTTCGCACTGTTCTCGGCTGCATCGCGGCTCAAGTGTGAACAATCAGTTCCGCTGTTCCCTTGTATGGATACATTCGCATACTAATGTGATGCCAAATCAACTATGCCATATATAACGACGATCAGATACACTTACAGATAAATACTTATCCTGGATGAGTATCGAACCCGAAGCTACCGTTCAGCAGGCAGGTTGATTAACCACTGTCTCAAGAGATATGTCAGGGTCCAAAGTCAGCAGTATTGCGAGAACCGGTAAACGGGCCAATTTGTCAATTGCCTTGAAGGAGCTTCCTCTCATCCCGAGCAGGGGCAAAATTTAATGCAATCGTTTTGATCGAATGCTCATAACGGTCGCAGTACAAGAATACTTCGTAAAGCCAATTGTTAGTCACTTTACACCCGACGGGGACTGACGAGTTTTAAAGCTGCATAATAATTCAATGTAGCGATAACGATATCATTGAGATCTTTTAAGTCAAAATAAACATAGCTTAGTGGTTGGTAAGGCAAAAAGATAAGAATGAAATTACGTCCTTCTAATATCATTCAATGACACTGCCTTACGACATTTAAAATGTCAATTTACATTTTGCAGAAACGAGGTAATAAAAGCGTAAGAGGTGTATCTCGTAGACGGTACCAAGGGCGCCTAAATTCTACGTAAATTGTTTATTTGCTAAGTTGTAAGAAAGCGTCTTTACTTCGCCGGGCCGTCTCGTAAGACGGACGGGGAGTGAAGCGCGAGCGCGACCGTCGCCCACTCGCCGATGTCCACGCTAAACACACACTTTCACTCACTACTGAACGTGTTGGTATAGTTAACGTCAACTTACGTTAATGCTACACAGAAAAAAGAAAATATACGAATCCTATGTATTATCATAAAATATTTTATGATTGAAGTGTATAATCGTATTTTTATTTACGATCATGGTACGCATCTAGTCTGTCTGTCTGTTAAGCTTTCATTACACTTTGCACTGAAATGAACGTAAACATTTACTCGTGTTGGACGGGGAATATTTAATACATATCTTCCTCTACATTTTTTTATACACCACTTTAAATAGTATCACATGCAGTTAAAACCGGGTATATCAGTTAGACAGGTAATAAAAAATATATATACACTAAATAATTATTACATATTATTGTTACAATGCGTCATACAAACCAAAATAATCATCAAGTTTAGAATTTGGATCACCCGTTTGAAACATAAGTAAAGGTCGACACGACGACACATGCAACTTTTACATAACTGTTAATATCTATAATTCTAGAGTAACGACTAAAGAATATCTATTATAATATGAAACCGCAACCTACTGATGTAGAAACTGTAGCAATTGTAACTTTCAAGTTTCTATTACGACTGAGATAAATTTGTTTACGATAATATTATAGCGTGTTTCCATAATTGCTTTATCCATAATATCTATTTCTCACTATTGAAAACTTGCTAAGCATTGCAGTAATGGTTATATGACAAAAAGAGACCGTCGTTGTACGAGGAAACGAATGGAGAATATACAGTAATAGGTAAATTTATCGGCTCAGATAACACATACAATACAATACGATTCGTGACTACTTTATATATTTTTACTTGACGTACATTTATGAAGGAATTTAATCTAGTCAAATTAATCAGATATCATTAAAGAATCTTTGCATTATTTAATTAACATATGTATTAGTATCAGTTTGATCCATTACTTTAGATTATTTATTTCTTACTAGCTCAGTCGATTCCTCGTCTTTCTAGTTCATAATTACAAATATCAATATGAGATTCTTCGCGAATTATTAAAAGTATTATATGCTACGGGGAAATAATGATAAACTTTTGACCAACGCCGTGCTCTTGCCTCGTTCATTTAAATAATTAAAACGTAGGTTACACTGACAGCACAATATTTCAGAACAAGTCTTAATCTCTGTGATTATTGATTAGACACACTCTACGATGTATGTGCAAATTATTTTCTCGCTAATTTATTCCGTCGTAAAATAAATAGAGGCCTATTGACTGGTCATAAAACCAGAACTTAAAATATGCCCATCGGCATGTTAAATATTTTTATTAAGTCTTTGTAAATTAAATTGCAAATGATGATAGATCATCAGTTGAAGTAGATATTCCGTGACATGCTTTGGAACACCTTCCTAAAGTTGTGGTAAGTCGCCATGCTCAAACCAGCTGACACGCCCAACATTTCCCATGCATTTTAAGATCACGAATGTAAACTTGGTCAAATAACAGCTATTTTCAATAGAAAGTTAACCCGACCCATTCATAAAGTAATTACAACTAACTATCCATAAATTTACATGTGGCTTTTAATACATACGTTTATATTATATTATTAACCGATTGTAACGGTTTCCAGCCCATCATAATATATTCTGTTAAAGAGATAAGTTCCGACGGTCAATATTACTATCTTCTTATCAAGGTATCTGCGTTCGTCTTATCTAATCAATTAAATAAGCGCTGCTTATCTTTATGTCAACCTACCATTCTCACGATTGCTACGATAACTTCATCTCATATTATTTAAAAACTGTATATTTCAATCATATCCGCAGTAAATCCTAAACAGTCATGAACTTTATAATTATTGGGTTAGATTTTATGAAGAAGCCTTATAGCACAAATTGACTAAAAATAACTACAAAAATCATGTATAATAAATGTACTACAGCCAGTGAGAGATACATCTTCAATTAAAACTCAGTGGTGACGAAATCGACAACAACCAACAATTGCCCTTAAATTGTATCAATAACTGTAGAAACCAGTTCCATTTGAGAATGGCAATTATCGATTAAAAACACAGGCAATCGAGAACTCAAATTTGCGAGCTAATGAGAATGACATTGAACGAGTGCAAAAAAATTAAAAGCAAACAATGTGCATATTTCGCGCACTATTACGTAAACCCTGAAAGCAAAACAAACGTGGAGTATATTACAACAGCTTTGTATACAGCTTCCTGTATATCTAACGATCGATGGAATGTTTGCTGTTTGTTAAAACAATACATTGGACATTCCATTATTGTAGTCGTTATGATGGATTATTACGTCATACATAACAAACAATGAAAACGAGAAGATCACTTAGTCATTATTGGTCGTGATAATGATGAACAGCAATGGGCAAAGTAGAAGTTGACTCACCGAAGCCGACTTTAGCCGTCGAAAATAAATAAGTACACGAGTTATGGAGGGCGGCTATATTTAATACGAGCCTTACTGAGAAATTATTCTCCTAAATCCATCCCTTAATCAGTTTAGACGCGGTGTCAAGTGAAAGAGCTCGTGTTCGTATTAAAACTGCCTGTGTTTATGGAACACTGGCGTTTGGTTAAAAGTACGGTTAATAAATCGAATCGTAAATCCGCATCCTTCAAAGAGACGCTCGCGTTCCCTGTAATATTTTATGGTCGTCAGATGTCCCCATTAACCTTGCTCAGCTGTAACAAAATCAGTGGAACCGGCTTTAATTACTTTGAAGTCAGAGGGTCTTGGTTCTTGCCGTCGTTTTCAAGTTTGCAAATATTCATTCATAATTGCTGTTGGACCGATTTGATTTGCTTTAATTGTACCCTACACTCGACGCATCGCAGTAGGTGTTATTCTTTTTAAAGCGATCGATGATTGAGATTGTGTGGCTGTATTTGTTAGTAACACCGAAATCGTTCTGTGAGCAATGTGAATAACCTCGAACTTGAACATACGTTAACGAGCGTATGTAAACAGAAGCGCGCTCTGGCAAATGAAATTTCCGAGGAAAGACTCACTTCCGCATCGACGCCGCCCAACACGCGCTGAGAGAACTTACCTCAACACAGAATATAATGCATTCATAGATCCCAGTTATTTATTATCCCTTTATTGATGCTCTTATTTTGTATAGCTCGAGATGATTCCGCCTTACTATGTATTTATAACTTGATATCACCGAATCCAAGGACGTATGTATACAATCAACCTTAGGCACGGTCAAAGATTCAACGTCACGTTGCATTATTAGTTAGTAAACTGTATATGCCTTGTGCATCTGCCATATCAATTTGGCGTAATAATTTTGGTCGCCAATACGATTAGGAAGGATTAGTCACGTCGATGGTATTTGACCATCATCTTGTGTAAAAAAATGTGTAAATGTCTGTGTGCATACTGTAAAAAACTCCTATAGGTATCCTTACATGTGTAGGCCATAGTAATGTTTGCGTGTACGTGAGTCGTACCTACATAGCATGTTATACATAAACTATTGGCGTGTGTGTTTCTGAGTACGAAATCCATAAGCTGATAATTAGATTACAGGGGCCATTATTTGAGACTATTGGTTATCAACCTTAAATTACATTATAACGCAATAATCAAACACTAAAGTATGTTTCATATAAACATTTGAAATACTTATTTCAAAATAGAGAAAAAGACCATTAGTCTTATACTCATTAGTATAATACTGTATATTGATATACTCTAACCACAAACTCTCTGTCCAGTAGGATGGCAATCCGATCCGACTTATGATATTTCTGTGTTGCAAGACACAATAAATACGTTTCTCGGACAACAATGTTTATAAACGGGTTTTTAATGTATACGCATGTGTCGCCAAATGAATTCATAATGTAAATGAAATTTTAAACACGGAGACGCGAATGTACTAGAAGATAAATATTTAAGTTATATTGTAAAATATTCGAATTTATCTTTCATGTTCCATTCGTTGAATCAATAAGACAGGCATTTTATATTTACACAGACAGTAATCAGTACAATATTTGTTTGAGGAAGCTTTTCATAATTTATTTAGTAAGTAATTAATAAGTACGTGCCAAAATGTCAGGTGTTGAGTCCGTTTCACCTACATCTTTGAATTTTTTCACACACAGACACACATGAACGCTTCTTGTGAATTAATCTATAGATAATTCCGTTCAACATCTTGGTATGATCAAGCCAAGCCACCTCATTAGTAGACTGTCATTTGCCAACTTCCTGTTTCGTCAAGCAATGCAGTGGTAACGGTAAGCGTCGGGTTTGTTTCATACCCAGCGATATTATCATTGATACTGATATAGCTGCCGCTTGTAAATATAGTAGAGCGATATTAATTAACGTAACGATATCTTGTAAAAAATGCGAAGAACTAATGTATTTAGTTTATCTTTTTCAATTTTTCATACTAAGCTCATTCATAGTTTTTTTTATTTAATTAATACGTTTAGCTAAATGGAAATCAAATTATAAATACCTATGTAGCAGCATATTACTCGTCCACGAAGTTTAAGGCAAAAAAACTCAATACCATCGGCTAAATAACCAGTATCCTAATCGAATTAGTTGTAATAAATGTTCACGATATTTTCAATAGAAAACGAAATATTGAAATTAAAATTTAGGAGAACGACCAAATAAGTCGAATAAAGAGATTAACCCGGAAAAAAAAACTAAGAAAAAGTAAATGGTTGATTCCTCTTTTATGTCATTTGAATCGATTTGAAACTGATTTGTTTTTGCTGCAGACATTGACCTTCGACAAGTGTTGCGAATATTCGAGCGTGAAAGTTATTTTGCCATTTTATAATCTCATCGTAACTTGGAAATTTGTCGTCATTTACGTAACAGTGTTCCATTCAATACGATTGACAATTTTCTTTTATAACTCTAATTAAAGATTATATGAAAGTAATTTTCTAAACCGAAGATTAATAATGTTTAGAATAAAATAAGTCTAGTAAATACCCCACAACCACAACAGATTTAAGACTTATACATGTTTCCTTTTGTCTTATCAATAATGCAATAATTTATTCTTTATTCCTTAACGAACAGCAAGTTACTGGTTTTTGTGGACTTTGAGATTTATTATTGAATCAAACATTTAACAAAGAGCTTGTTTAAATCCATTTTCTGATTATTGTTAACCTACACAATTACAAACTGAAAAGAATCTTAACATACCCAAATTAAAATAATGGCGTTAACGAAATTGGCGACTTAAAAAAATAAAGTTTATTCTACAAGTGACCTCAAATATTTTCAAAATAATCTGTTTTAATAGCTTATTGCAAAAGACTATAGTAATCAATCCTATCTAGGCCATATTAAGCAATCCGTAAAACTTCTTACAAACAAAACAGTCAAACTATAAAATTCGTTATTTCTTCATCATGGATTTATCTTGTTTTTTGTTTCTATTAGTTATAGATGCAAAAGAATATTGAATAAAAAAAGTATGTAACACTGAAGTTGGCAAATCCACTATTGTCTTAATATATTATATTTTTAAATTTAATAGCGCTTTTGGTGACGACTATAATTTTTAGTTCGGTGTATTGAAAAATGCTTTTCAACATTATGATCTGAAATATTGGTACAACATTTCTAATCATACAACAATCATAGAAAGAATTACAAAAATTAGAAGGTGTAAGTAATTTTATGAAATGAAATACAAATTTTTAGGAGCATTAAATTAGACGCGCGGCAAAAAACTAAGTATTTCCGATTATTAGTTTCATTGATTAATAGTTTTATTTCGTATATATTATTTATATATATTATAGTGTACTGACATGTATTTATTTGCCTACACTTATTCACATGCCTGTAGCTCCGTCTGCAATACGTAATACGATTTCGACACATTCCAATCTATATTAATCATGAATCTATATATCTAACACCATTAGTCCATAGTTGGATCTCGCCCATACTCAATATTTGTCCTTCCACGCATTTTAAACTCACTGAGACTAAATTTACAAACCATGCCTCTCCTCTGGTTAGTTTCTTAGTGATACAAAAGCAATTCGCTCAACGCAGCTAAAGAAATTTTCACTTCAAAAACTTTATGTAAGAAGACATTCATAATGAATAGAAGCGTTCTATGTACAGTTGAGTCGGAGCCAGTGTAGTTTGCGAGCGGGCTTCGTAACGACGTTGACGGATTTAATTAATATCATAAGTTTCGATTGCGTTACATTATAAAGTTTAGCTTGTTCACACTGAGCTCTGAGACGACGCGCTTCGTGACATTTGCGGCGTTTGTTCTGTGAGCTTGTGTAGTACGGAGATGACACAATCCTGCCTCAGCGAACGCGACGCTCCATACTTTTCGGCTACACTTTCTCTTAGTATCCGCGTCTGCTTGTGTGTTTCTCTTACTTTCGTAAATAACGTCATGATTAAATTTAAAAGTTAAATCAGCCAATCTTGATGTTTAGGAGAGAAAAAAACGACCAGATAAGTCAATTGAAATACTTATATAATTATTTTCTTCAGTAAAATTATACATAATGCATGTGTCTGATATTGGCCTATGTATATTGATAGAAACTAAAACCATATGTAAATCGAACAGTCTGGTTTCGAATACCTTAACAACTCTGGTTCTCGTGGCGTGCTGAGCGTGGGCCGGCGTAGGACGGTCGCGGATCGCGGGGCAAAACCACATTAAACAAGCGTTTAGGGATACTCGAAAATAACCCAACCAGACGCTGTAATAATGCTTAAGGATTATATATCATAAAAGTATAAATTGCGACCTTATTTCTCATGCGCAAAGATCGATTATGGTACGAGCACAAGATTTATCCGACGCCATTATTCTGAGTATTCTGGTCAAACCGGTTCCGTGCTGGAGTCCGCGAATGGACCTGCTGCCGCTCGCCAAATGAGGCGTATGCCTGCATTGCAAATAATGTTAACTTGTACTGGACGGATGCCAAAGTTTAAGAAAAAATATTTCAAGTGGAATTAACGATTCAAGACTCATATAAATATGTTCCTCGAAGTTCCTCTTTAACTCGATAAATGTTCAGAACCGAATCACGAGCGATCTCGAGAATTAAATACAAAATTTTAATAGAAATAAACTTGGTAGATACATTGATCAAAATACGTAACAAATGTTTGAACGCAAAGGCCGCTTAGGTAATTCAATCTGAGATATGGCCTAATTAGGGCAGAACGCTAAAACGACCGCGCCTTGTTGTTCCAGCGAAATATTCGTATCGCTGTCGGATATCTATCATGGCATTGCTAATGCTTAAGCATTTGGAATCATTTTTAAAAGCAGCACTAACATAAGGAGATATAAAAACATTTTGTTTTTTTAACGGATATTCAAGTTATGTATCGAAATGTACCACACCACTGCCATCTATCACATATTAATGCGTGTGGGTCGATATGTTGGCATATTTATATAGAATGGAATTTCATATTAATTAACTGACGTTAAATACTTCAAACAATAAATTTTAATAGGTTGTGGAACAATTCTCTGAGAATTGGGACCACCGCGACTAATCATAATTAATGAATAATAACTATTGAACATCAAAACAATGTAACTACGCTTCGGCGATGACATCAGCAGCCGTTCAGTCTAGCGAGCTAGATTCCATTAAAGTTCCGTTAAATAGGTTTCGGGTTAGATTACTTCAATAGGCTGGCACAAATATTTTGGTTTTATAATTCTTAGAATACTTAATTGATTGAATTTCACTGAAGCACATTAGTTTCTTAAAATAGAATGCCTATATATTTATAATTTTATTCACAGATTTATAAAATCATTTGGTCTAAATTAAGAAACAGCGACTCGAGATTTAGCTCGCTACTTTGGCCTATTTTGGTTTTCCTTGTTCTTGACAAGCGTTAACGATCCAATATAAAATCAACCGGCAATTTTAAATTCAACGGCTAGAAAGAACTTTTTGTGAGCATCTATGATCTATGCAAGAGACTATATAAGTACGTTTTTATAAAAATAAATTATACATTAGTGGTACACCAATTTCTCAAGTGTCCTAAATATATTACAATTTAATTGGCCACTTACTTTACAGTAATAACGTTAATTGGGATTTTGTCTAATAATTAATAAGCTTATCTGAGAATTGAATAATATCAATTAACATTATTATATTGAATACAATTTCTCATAAAATATCTTATAAAGTAATCTGTGTTAGGGTGTCGCTACCCATCCCGCCTTATTTCTTGTATTATAATGTATTGTATAAAATAAGTAGCGTACATAGTACATACCCTCTTATTGGACAACAAGCTGTGTCGCATATAGACGTCATTTTGAACGTAGACCTTAATACAATAATCTAGGATACAAAATTGTAGTGTGATACCATAAAATATGTTGATATCCGTGGACGTGAATGTGACAAAAAGTTCAGTGACCTAAGTCTAATCTACATGTGGTCGTGCTATATTAAATTCAAAACCTCGTAAAAAGTATGTTAAACAAAGTTAAAGCACATGTTTCGAGTTCTAAGTAAATTCGACAATAGCAATGACTGAGAAAGATAAAAGAAAAATGTAAAGGAAGCTAATGGATCTGTCAAGAGTGAGTGTAATGAGATAACAATGACTTGACAGAGCAATAAATGGATTAACCCTTTACTCCGATCGCCTTGAACGAGTATTGTATGGTTGCAATTACATCCGATGCTTTAATCTGAATGGTCGATAATAATTAGGTCTACACACTTGTAGTACTCTTGATGCATCAATCTTAACAATTATAATTGAAGATGTTTAGTTCATTATTATTAGAAATGTTCCAAACTGTTTTTTTTCTTTTTATTAATATTCAATACAAACTAGGACAGGGTTTAAAAGCAAAAACTTTGTCACGGGTACGACTACGATAATACCAGTCTCAGCGTTTCAGATTGGTTCTGCAGATAGCGAAATATCCACAATTGGTTTATTGGTTTATTTATTTATTTACTATCCGGTAAATGTTTGTTCTGCTCGAGCTTTAAGATGGTAATTTATAGAATTCAGTGGCACATTGACATCGGGGGTTGCCTGCATGCAATAGTTGATATAATATATAAAAATTACATATAATGAGGTAATTAAATATTTTTGGAATATCACTACAGAGAAATTTTGAACACAATCGTGTTAACGATTCTGAGAAGATAATAAAATCATTTGTCGTAAGGCGAAACGATAGACGATAGCGAATGACTCGTATAAATTAGCCGACGGTAACGATTTCAAAGTACAGAGATAAATGTCTGACATGCGTATGTTATACCATATAGGTACGAGCAGTATAAGTGGGTAAGTTTGACAATAGCCCGTTAATAGAGTTGTATGTGCTTGGCTCGTTAAGAAATTTTTACAAATCAGATTAGTCACTTCAAACGGAACGATTAAAAAACGTGAAAGAGATGTAAATTACTTTATTACTACTAAGATTTTATTAACTGACTAATTTTTTTATGTTATTCATCGAAAAGGAAAACTACACGGCAATTTAGAAGCATCTACCTCTAATATCTTATTTACTATTCTATATCATTCCTTCTTTCTTTACAACAGTTCTTATTTCTAACAATATACTAACCTTGATTTCTGCTGACACCATATTGCATAATTTTGTACTCAATAAGTAATTAAACATTTCTACTCTGTCTTTCTTATGAATACTTCATTTGTGTATGAACGCAATCACTTACTTGGTGAAGATATTTTTGCTATGTTATTATTCCTACTACTGTTTTATAGTTTACTAAATACAGTTATTTAATAATAAAGTTTTTGTGTGTACGTATTTATAGAGGAATTTAATTAAAACTCTATCAAACGGCTTACGATTATACCTATTTTAAATGTTAAACGTTCCTTAAGATGCCAGATATGAAATAACCTACTTTATAGATAATTTGTAAATAAAATGTTAATGACTGAATTTTAATTTACGCCCTACGAAGCAGTCTGGGAACGGTCAGTACTGAAAGTTTGTATTCGTATGCTTGTCTTCATAAAGTATAAATTTTATACGAAAAATTAATATTTCATAGCACATGGCTAGCTATTCATAATGTGTAAGTTGCTTCAAAAATTTACATTTTTCTATCATAATAGACAATTGAACTGGTTTATACGATGTTCTGCATAAATAAACACGAAAGCACAAAGCTAGAGTTAACAAAACCAAAGTATTTGTCGGTTCGATGAGTGATTGTTATATTATGATTAGCGATAGTTACGACTAACATAAAAAATGTAGTTCGTATTCATGACAGTAAGCTATTGAAGTAGAGTAGATTATACTCCGAGCAGTTTCCCTTGCGTTGTATTGTGATAGTCAAGATATAAAGGGATACGTTAAACAGTCCGAGACGCTGTTGTTTCTGGAGCGCAATGGCAGCGATGGCAATCAACGTATCTATCCGAGTATGGCGGCTATTCAGGTCGCGGTTACAAAACGCTCAGCGAAGTAGTTCACGGACTCGATAGATAATTCAATTGTGTGACACCTGCTCTTACGTGCTCGGATCTGTGCAACAGTTTTGCACAGTCGTTATTGTATACAAACACCTAATCATGTAACTATGCAACTATTCATTGAAATATTACCATCTCGTCACCGCATTGATCGCGGTGGTATCACGTTTGATTATTAGTACCTCTCTGCTACGCTAGATAGCACTAAAGAGACATACTCTAGATCTTAACTTCTACTTCCGGCTGTGCTTACCGTATAAACAGGTCAGCTAATATTAACATTATTGCTTTACACACCAGACATGGCAATTTATTATCCACTTATCCATCGCATCATTTATATACAAGACCGTATATTATATACACATAAAATATAATTAACGAAACGAAACCTGGTATCGATGCAGGTTTTAATGTATTCACCGCAATTGCAAGACGCATATGCAAATGACATGACAGCAAATTATGTTTTGAGAGGTATATTCAGCTCAGGTACATCAAGTGGGCTCATTTCTCAAGCGGCAAGTGGCGAGCGTACGCGGAATGCGGGCCAGCCGCAGCTATCGGCCTTGCATCTTGCCAACACTGGCCACTCACACTTCTAGATCGAATATGGACACTACAAAGCGAAATGTTCACGTGCGCACGAGTACCTACGCCGTGTGTACAGCGGACGTTGAACTGAATCATTCGGTCAAATTCTACGATACGATGCTTCAAACGCATCTAAAAATAAAATCTCCGAACTCTTGTTCTATTTAGATTTTCATTTCACTCCACGGTACATACACGAAGAAGGCTAGATCGCGCTGATAATAGAAACAATGACGAATCGACGGGCTCCTCGTAATAATGGCAAAGGCACAATGGCAAGACTTATGGTTGAACGAATCCGTACGAATCTTAACGGGAGCGACGTAAGAGTTGGTATTGTGTAAACAAACATAAGACTATCAGCACTCGCATCTTCGGAAACGTATCTCGCCACCAGAGCGATGTATCCACTTCACACAAGATTAATTTATTGTCTCCAATAAAACACGTACACAAGTGGTGTAGTTTTTTTTTCTTTTTAATAATATACATTTATCTTATATGTCATATGTATCATCTGTACTTATATGTAATGTGTACCTGATAGTGACAAAAACAATACTTGATCTCCAGGACAAAATAAGTAAATTTCACATACTTACTCCTGTAATCAAATTATTTGGGTTTCCATAGTCTGATAATGACAAACAATTTAAAAAAGTAATAGTAAAGGAAATTGTAAAATTTCTTTCATTGTAACAGATAAGTGATAAGTAATAAACAAATTAGGTTTTCATGTATCATATCTAATATGTAATTTAATAACATTATGTAACAATTAGTACTTGCTGATAGCAAAAAGATAAAAAGGTTGTTACTATTGCAATTAATTAATGAGTTGCACAGTGTTTTGTGTAGAGCAGTGTAGTAAAGGTAAATGGATTACAAGAAAAGGAAATTAGTAACAAGTAAGCTTTCACATACAATAGCAAGATACAAATTGTTGTGGTATAATATCCTGCTAAGTGTAATCTTTTATTTTTTGAACCCTTTTTATTGTTCCAACAGGGACACAGGTCTCTTCTCATATTGATAAGGTTTAATGTCACATTCTTACCAGCTAGCCTAGTGCTGGCTGGCAAACTTCACACGTGTTGAAGAAAATTATAGAAAACTTGCAAAATGCGTAAATTTTCTAATTATGTTTTCTTTCAAAGTCATATGAAGTGATAGCTACTTCTTTTTAGAGGATAACCGTTGTATACAAGCCGGTAGTGATAGTGATAAGTATAAATATACTAAATATTTACTAAATATTAGATACTTATCAATGCCAAGCAAGCTACACGAGTTACAGGTAATGTATTTTCATAAATATGGCTTATAGGCACATAGATGTGTCATTCCAACTTAGTCCTCACTGGATGTCCTCAATTTGTATTATGCGACTTCATGTAGTACCTCAATTATACTTGACTTTAGTTTTGGATATATTTCTGAATCATAGATCACTTATTAAACAATCACAATGGTAATAAATAAATAAAATAAATAAAATAAAAAAATAATTTTAACTGTACTTTCATAAGTACTATCTATAAGTTTAATAAAACAAACCCATTACTGTAAATGATTGGTTATGGTATATGTAATATGTACATACATCATGATATCTATTGCTATGGTCATCCACCCTGAGCTTATCTATTAGACAAACATAGCTATCACAACATTTACACACCCATGAGCACTGTGGTTTAAAGAAATGTATATCTATATTTATGTTATTAGAATACTACAATGATCTTTTAAATACTATGCTAGATTTATCTGTTACTCTGGTCCCTTGGTCCAATCATTAGTACTAACTACTGATCTGGGGGTTGTGGATTTGATTCCTTCTCAGGATAAATATTTGTGTAATAAGAAATGGTATCCCACATCCCATACATCCAGACAAGTGACAATTTCTCATTTCCCCATTGTCCGAGTATAAAAATAACACAAGAGCAAAAACATATACACTGAACTTTTTAGGGATTGTATATATTGAGATAAAAGATAAACTGATTATTCATACATAGTTATTATATTGATATACTAACAAAGAGCGCAAATTCCTATAAAACTTTTATAAATTCAAGTAAACCAATCTTCAAGTAATCTTGTCGGGATTATAATGACCTCATACAAAAAAACATGAAACTACTATATGACCTTGAAATCTATGAGACGTGAGCAAGGTGATTGCAGTCTAAAATACCACGAATACAGTCTCTCACTTGATATTTATTTAATAAATACCGGCAAATTTGAAAACAATGTAATACCTAGTAATCGTAGATCAAATTTAAAACACGTATTAAGATATTAAATGAGAAACAATCATTGTAAAAGTTTAAAATGTTTGATACACGTAGTCTACAATTTGCAGAACAATTTCTGTAAGCAACACAATTATTCACCGATCAACATAGGAAGGAAACATGTATATACATCATTAAGAAGTACGTTAACTTTCCAAATAAACTGTGTCACTTTACATCACAAGCTATTAATGCAGCGCGAAGAAACAAATTATTTACATGTACTTCTATCACAGACTTCTTATAACCCTTTTAACAGTAAAGGCAAAATAAATGTTAAGTTACGCATTCTACTCGTAGGCAACTGACTCAGTCAATTGTAATTACTTACCCAAAGCTCAGTACCCCAATTCATTGTCACGGCAGTGATATCACACAAATTCCACAAAGAACATTGAATATTCACTAACACCGTCTGTAATTATTAAATTAAGCAAATCTTTCCACAATTATTATATTTTTATCACTTCGTACGAATACCACCATTTGAAACACTAAACATGGCTGACTGATCAAACTTCTAACTAAAGACACGAACGACCAACT
>DWGJ01000182.1:0-40138 GCA_018246895.1 Aspitha aspitha aspitha | reverse complement strand
GACAGGGATATTTGGCACTCGCTGCTTTCTGCCTACCCCGCAAGGGACCTGGCGTGACGATATGTATGTATGTACTAGAAACTATTTTTATAAAAGTTAACGATATTTATTTTTGAAAAACATAAGCTTTTATGGATCTCTAATAGTTATTAAGTTGTGTGCCACCGAATTATATTTGAAATAGTGGCGTACAATTCAATTCAATAATAAAAAATATTAAAAATAACCCATTATATAATTTTTTTAAATAAAATTTTAGTTTAAAAATATACCATATCCGGGTATGTTCAATGCCTCCCTCAGTTATAATAGAATCCGGTTTGCAGCAAAGGGTTGCATACAGAGACGGCAATGCTTAATTATTGTGAAATTTAGTAATATTACCCATATATGTATGTATATATGCGGTAAGGAAATGCTTTAATTCATTTCGTGTCCGCATTTTGCAGGTAGCGACACCTATTTTGCGCGGATAGCAACAGTATGAATGTTGAATATGTTAGTTAAAATGATACGTTGTATTGCAATTTAATAAGAAAATGTATCTTATTATTAAATTATTTATCTTTTTTATTACATAACTATGAGGCTTGAAGTAAATCCCGTATTCTATTCCATTTGCCTGTTTAGATTACACATGAAACGAATAACGGCTAATAGACCTTTCCTACCTTAGTTTATTTACAAGCGTAATGTAGGCTGGTATTGCCTACATGCGGTAACGCGACGCGCCGGCTCACTGTACGCTCACACTTTGCGGCTAGCGGCAGCTATTCTGCGCGGATCTAACTGCCACAACATGACCGTTGAATGTATTGTATCCAACACATTCTGCTTTATTGTCATCGTGAGCTTAAATATTGTGTCTTTCTGAACCCCTGACGTGGCGTTGACATGAAAGTTTAGTCCCATGAGAGGCAGTGGTCATTTATGAGTGTTGCTTGCTCGTTTGGTACTCTCTACACGAGAAATCTTAAACATTTGTTATACTATAGTAGTTCATGTTATATTTTTTGTTATCCGCTGAAAATGTTAACTTTTCTAAAACCCTACGATTTTCACACATTCGGAGAACGGTAGAGTATTTCATGTCACGGTACTCAATTCCGATTTGCTCGGGTTAGCCGGCATATCCGTATATTGAAAGTTTTCAACCGCGATTGAGCCTGCGACAAAGTTTTATAACTTTTTATAATAAACAGAATGGACGACTTTGCTTCGATCGCACTACGTAACTGCTTGTGTCTATTTGTCACCTGCGTTTAGAATTTCAAATATGTAAGTGATTTAATAATGTGCACGCCAGTACTCTGTTCATTTTCACTGTTCTAAACAACTGAATATCTTTTTGTTTGGAAAATAATAGAAATCACATTAATTCTAGAACGTTTGTTCCATCCAATAACGATTGATTTGATATCTGATAGTGTTATCAAAGCTTAGATGGTGGGAAGTGGTTTAAGGAAATAAATTGAAGCAAAATTGTGTCTATGCCTCATGATATTATTAAAAGTGAGATATTTCTTAGTACTACTCGTAATATTCTAGAAAAACAGGTTAATTTTGCTATATTATTGCATATCCCGGTCCGTAGCCTCAACGCGATTTTGGTTACAAATTGAAGCGACACCTGGCGCGGTCAGCACTTGGATGGGTGACCGCTAGTGACCAATTTTCATTAGCAGTTCCGTGTTTCAATTGTCACGTTAAGTAGTTCGTCCTACGTGGGATGTATAAAAGGTTTTGGTCACTCCTCATATATGTACGGTATATTATATTTGCTAGGTACGCCTAAAATACTTACTTATATAAAATACGAATACTTCTGGCTTATAAAATGTTAGAACTCCTAATGGCTTGTTACTTAAATTTACAGTTCTACATAAGTATCCAATAAGCGTCTATCTTACAACTTATTAAACGAACAACTTCGCCAAACTTGCTTTAATTAATATTTTAATAAGACTTTCTAAAAGCTGAAGCCACAACGAAATACAATATTGTGCTGTGATTATGATAAGGAAACTAATATCGAAGAAAGTCAGTTTTATAATATTGTGTTTACGTTATAGAAGAATGCTTATTAAGATCTTTTAATATATCCACTTCAAAGTATATTTATGTAATTAAGGTTTCGTTAGGGTTTACCCCAATTAGGGTAAACATAGCGATAACATTCATACGTTACCTACTAGGGTAAAATAAATACGTTCCCTCATTCACATTACAGAGACGCCCTAATCTCGCGTTATCACTTTTTCTTTCTTTTGCGATTCTATATCTTTGCGCTCTTAAATACCAGTAAACCTGACATCAATGGATCTCAACTAAATTATGATCTAGTGAACGTCTTCCCGACACATGACCGGTCGATTAATCTACGAACATGCGATATATCAGTAAACTTCATTGTACGTAAACAGAGGCCAAGATGATTAATTATCCACCAGACCCGTTCATACTGCAAGCAATTATTTTCCATTTAATCACATAAACTTGAAATAAGTTAATGAAAGCTTTCATTGTTGACTGTAACTTTATTTTATTGATACGACTTTTTACTACGCGTATCATAGCTATTAAATATTTATTAAAGTTGCTCCGTAAAGCTTTCACTGAGAATAAATAGTAAACGAATAACGGTTTACATTAACGTATCGTGGGTGGCATACCAATATTCGCACGAACACAAATACATTGTCTCATGACAAATAAATCATGATTAAACTACATATTTGCTCGACCGGGCATTGAACTCGTTACTTGATGTACGATAGCACAACATGTTTTTTCGATTGTGCTATCTATACGATTGTTTGAAAGCAATAATGAAATATAATACGGTTATGTAGATATTTAAATCCGTGTGGAGTCGTCGGCGTTTTCACAAAATAGGCTTGCGTAATGAGATTGGAGTATCCGCAGCGATTTAGCGGCCGTACATTATAGTGCTCAATGTCCTGAGGATGATAAGCGCATTAGTCGTAATACCAATCGCAATTTATACTTGTGTAAAGAGTGAGAATAAACATATTTATTTACACTATTATTTAACTCTCCGTATTTATTATGCTCCCTGTATCTATTTTGAATATTTTGCGACTGACAGCTAATACAATTTGCATTAAATCTAAATTCAAATCGAATTCCACTGATCAGGAATCGGTGCAACAAGGTGTGCAGTGATTTGTGGTGACGTCAGATACTCGTACGCAACGCAGCTCCGGTAAAAATCTGGCAATGCTATCAATCAGTGATCATTAAGTTCCGGGCAACAATAATAAAATAATATATATTAAAATTAGCTTGACATATAACTTATAAGTACTTTTATGAAAGAAAATGTTTCCTATAAAATATGCAAATCTTGCGACAAGCGTTTATATCCTTTAATAAATTGTGTAATACGAGTACGTATAGTAAAGTAATCTATTTTAAAGTTTATTTTCTTTCGACATTAATTTATTTATATTTATGATTATGATAATGTAATTTATCTCATTCGCTTGCCAGCTAGATCCTGGATGCATACGTTTGTATCTGTTTTTAGAGCAGTTTCACCAAGGTGCTAAATAAGTTTTCACTTTTGTTATATATAAGTCCCGTGTCACGATGTTCGTTTGCGATAATCTCGATTTTTTATAGTTACTAGTGGACTGAACTAGTCCACTAGTAATTATATAAAATGCAATACATGATCATCACATACTGCAATAAATACGCTGGTCAATTCGTTACCGTTGTAGGAATGCACAATACTGCTGTGAAACGTTTACTGCGGTCTGCGGCGCACAAGAACTCCGCAGAACACGAGGAACGTGATATTTCGTCGCCGCCACTAGCACGAAACTCCGCCGCGGCGGGAGGGACGCGTAACTCGACGTCCTTAACGTTTTAACCGTTAAACGTGAATTAAAAGGGTTTACACATTCACTAACAAGGGAACGGCGTGATACGGTTATGGTTAGCCCTAAGCTATTGATTTACAAAATGGTCTTGTTAGATGTCCAATATCATATTGATGACTAGTTTTTAACCGCCATTTCACTAAGTGCAATTTCTTTCTTGTATTTGTTGTTGGTTTAATATTTGATATATTTAATTTCATATTATATAAGTACTTGAACCTTAGCGACAACATCGTTTTCATATTTCGGCACATTGTTTATTTTTATCGATTTGTTAATTTTATCTATCATCGTGATGATTGGCATATAAGACTTTTCTCGTAGAGGTTGTATTGCAATGAGGCATTTTATCGACCCACCAATCATCAGTAATCAATCATATTATCAATCAATCAATCATCAATCATATTCAGTAAGTTGGAGCCAGAGAATTTTCTTTTGCAACGGTTGTAAAAATAACCAGTTGGTACAGAGCAATTAGAGAGAGAATAAAATACTAGGTACATTAAATATGTATTTGTGACATAGCAATTTTTTATGATGACGCAGATTGAAACAAAAACGGAGGCTTCAACAGTAACAATATCACATTTAATGTGTTTCTAAAAAAATTTTGGCGTATTGCATGCGACGGGCGGAGCTTTTAGGTAGTAATTTAGAACCATAAAATATGCATGTTACTTTTTTAGGACACTATCGCCATATATTTCCATAAAACATTACAGGACCAATGTTTACAGATGAGTTAATAGACGTGAAATACGATTGCAGTACACTATTGCGACTGAACGGGAACACAAAAAGCTTTTTGAACTTTTCCAGTTCGTATTCAAACCAAGCCAGTCTTCGTTTTTTATAATTAGATTTCTACAAAATTTCAAATATTTGTTATCTACCTTTAATTGAGGTTATATGGAGAATACTGTTTTGAATTTCACTCCATACTCTTTACTCGGGACTATGTGTGTAAATGTACGTCGTCTTACTGTCAGAAACGTTACTCGGGTAGAAGCGTGATACCTTGCACCTGATGTACGAGCGTCTCATCGTGATATATTAACGACAATCGAGCCCGGATGGAGGCATTCCTCCCCTATAACTATTCGATACTTGACTGATAGCTGAACTTCCGCTGCGCGATGGAATAGTTTATCGGGCTTCTCTGAATCTTGGTTTATACCTTCGGTGTAGGTAAATTGGTGTTTATTACGTTTTAGCTCTTACGTATGAATTATTCATTACTTAATAGTACATATAATAATAACTGGGACAACTCCACACATGGCTGCCTGATTATTAATTGCAATTATAAATAAGGCAACTAAATGCGCGTGTTGTGTTATTGTAACCGGACAGCTAATAAATGTACGTACTACGTAACATATTTTTTATTATTTGATTTGATTTTTTCCCTCGAATGATAGCCGGGCATTGCGCTCCATTAATATTTACAACCAAACTGTACAACTGCACACTAAGTTATAGCAGTTTATGTGTGAAGTTGTGTTAGTTTTCCGGCATACCGGAATACACTAGCGCATTGCTTCTGCACGTCAAAACGGATGCCACTGTAGCACTTCCGTAGTTAAAGCCGTCGCCACTTAATATACGTTGTATACCTATTATATAATACGTCCCTGTTACTTATAACAATATTATTGTTGATATAACAATAAATAAATTTTATTTCTTGTATAGACGCTCTGCAGATAATAAGAATAATGTTTAAACGCTTTCGATACATTTTTTAATTTGTGGGTACAAATATATTTCATTGATCGCATAAGCATTTGTTTAGAAT
Source organism: Aspitha aspitha aspitha (assembly GCA_018246895.1). Taxonomy (NCBI): domain Eukaryota; kingdom Metazoa; phylum Arthropoda; class Insecta; order Lepidoptera; family Hesperiidae; genus Aspitha; species Aspitha aspitha. The sequence continues at coordinate 34,429 of DWGJ01000182.1, read as the reverse complement.
ATGTTAAGAATATTGTATAGGTAACCTCACTATCACTTATATCACAGCAGATTTATCACAATCCCCATGTTTTCTGCCTCCGATAACAATTCCTTGGAGAAATTGTAGTTGCAAATTAATTGAGATACTCATAGTATGAACTAATAGCGGTAGGTATTATTTAATCTCATTTTATGAAATTATCAATATTTAGATATTCAGGTAAAGGACATTGCGGCATTTGCTACAAGTAACGCCTCAGACAATGCCGTGACGTCACGCCTCCACGCGGGTATCGGATCGGAAAGCATGATCATGCTCTGTTTATTTGATACTAGTTACCTACGTTATTTCTGGCAATACGTGAACGATTTAGAGATATAAATGTGTTGGACCCAACATATACTCCATACGTCTATGAGCGGGAAAAGTGGTCTTTGGTGACCCGCTTCGCTGCCTATGAGACTATGACTATGAGAGGAAGAGCACGTCAAAAAAGATTAGCGGTATTACTAAAAAATCATATCACAAAAAATATATTTAAACGAGCACAGAATGTCTACAGGAACATATTGTCCGTAAAGTATATAAAGAATGTAATGTCCCTGTAACGTTCGAACGAACGGAAACCTCCATGCTATCTATGTATCGGCTTTCAATACAATAGACGATATTTGGACGAAACTTCTGTATTCCAGTAAGTATTGTACCATTTTACGTAACTCCAGTACTTTTGAAGAAAATCCTGATTTCATGTTATAAAAGAAGTATTTAGAGACAGGGTTTAGAGTGTCGATGAAAAGTTAAACGTATTCAATAGATATACGGATAGTGTGTAATTGGTACTAACGGAAGTTGCGGGAGGCTTTGCTCGTTACACCCCCAATCAGAGGGGATCAACGGTTGACGCGACAGCACGTGGGAGGACTGGCCCGGACGCTGTAATTGAGAAGATTAGTTTGACCAATGACAATCAAAGGATCTTTCCTTTACTAAATTATCTCCAGTTTTAAGCAACTGACGTGTTAACCAAAAATGTGTACCTACTATTTGAGCATATTCGAAAAATCCGAATGTACCTATTTTTATTAAATCCAGTAAATGGCAATTAAACCGTGCGGAGTCTGACAGCCCATGAACGAATACCACCTTCTAATTCCCCATCAAGCAATCCGAAGACAAAGGTTTAAATTACAGAGGGTATTGTGAGCTTGTAACAAACGTCTGTAATTTGGTCTCACGAAATGTTCTCCTATTGTATCGGAATACGGTACTGGGCACACAACGACATTATTTTTAAAGGAACAAGTATGTATATATCGGCCTTTACTAATCGTTGGTTGCTCATTCTGCAAAATCTGTTATTAAATTTTATTATCCTTCACATAAAATGGACCAAAGATCATTACATTCTGCAAAACCTGTTATGAAATTTTATTATCCTTCATATAAATTCATTAAATGGGCCAATGATCATTACGAGTATATTTGACAATTTTCACTCACTCAATTTTCAAACTTTAATTGAAAAATGATAATATAAAGTGAAATAATTTATAAATGTAAATACACGCAAAATAAAAACTAATAACGAGAGTACCTAATAAGAAATCACCATGTAATATTTGCGGTATTAAATATTTCATTATGAGACAAAGTAACGTGAATTGTGAGATATCGGAATTTACTGTAATGTAATTTACTTATTAATTAAAAGGTAATTCGTATATGTAAATGGGCAGAGACCGCGTCTAGGTTGGCTGCTGTGGTCTCTGTTTAAGATTGCAAATTTATGCAACTTACTGACAACACGTGAGACTGTCTTTAGTTTAAAGACGTTGTTCTAATTCTACATATATAATAGCTTCTGATTTTTGTTTATGTGGTGCAGTTCTTTAAAATTATTGTTTTGACATTTACCGCGATGACAAATGGATGAACATCATTGAACAGATTTTACAAACATTTCCGACTTTCGGTGGACATAACCAATGTCCTTCTGTAATTATCGTTAGATAGCATTTGTTACATTTTTTCCAAAATGAACAGTACCATTTATAAACACCGAAATCATGACTTACATGGGTCCTGGTGTATGTAGAAAAATGCCAGCTCTCGTCCATTGCCGTTGTCGAATTTGCAAAAGTGTAATTGAGCAACAGAGAAACCATGTGTTAATCCGATTATACAGGTGAGTCATGCGAGGATCTCAATGGTACAGTATTGCTCAAAGTGATGCTTACAATGCTCCAATTATTTGCACAAGCAATATCTTGTAAATCTTATTCAAACTGTTACCATAACGCTATAGCAAGTTATGACGATGAACTCCCGTACACAGAGAGAGGGTCAACGTTTATGTAAATGAACAAAGACCGCGCCTAGGTCGGGTGCTGTGGTCTCTGTTTAATCTTGCAAATTTATGCAAGTCGCCGACAACACGTCAAGCTGTCTTCGCTCCGAGAACGTGATCCAAATCCGATTCGGCATCGTTTCTGCCGTAAAACGTTCAGTTGGCACATTTGTCGCGTAATTTCTATATCCTTGGAGGCCTCTATTCTTGGTTCTCGCGCTGTTTAATATTCAAAGCCGTTACAACCGATATATGCACCTTAATGGCAAGGAATTCCAGCGAGCCGAATTTCACCAAGTATTTGAGCGGCGGGATGAAGACGCTCGTTACTTTTAGTATTATCGATTTAGGTTTATCATCGCTGCTGCCTACTAACTATGTACTATTGAATATGTATTTAGAAGAAAATCAATTATGTTTTATTATCATTGTAATGTTTCTATAATATTTTATGTCCCAAATTTTACAATTTAAGAATATTTCATGTACCTACTAAAATGCAGCAAATACAACTTTTTCTATTTTTTTTTATTCGAATGGAGTAGCAAACGAGCAGGCAGCAGTCACAAAAGGCTGCTGCCGCCCATTGACATTTGCAACCGACTCCTAACAAGGTTGTAGGGACTGTTAGTTTGAATTCAGTTTGTATAAGACGTTAATACGAATTAGTTGGTGAGTATTCTTTAGTAACAGGGCTGCAGGAATGGGACTATTAGTAATATTAGTATGAGTCCACTTAATATGTCTTAGTAGGTGCAGTTAGTAAGTGTTAGTAGTTACCCAGTCAGAAGTCGGTCACAGATGCGTTGCTGCTCTTGAGGACTAAGATGGTCGCCTATGGTACAAAAGTGGACCGGTACACGCACCCTTCAGACCGAAACAGAATGTTCTGCTTCACGGCAGAAAAAAGTGTTGCGGTGGTACTTCCCCGGACGAACCGTATACAAGTTCTACCACCTACATATTGGTTTTCATAATAATTCTAAGCATTTTATAATAATAGTTACATATAATAATTGTTTTTGTTGACTTGACACCATTGCTAGTATGTATATTTGCTTGAGAGTGCTTTGTATGCAACAAACACACAGTTACGGATAATATGTTATATAAAATTATCTGCGTACAGTCCACTTGGCGTCAGTTGCACTCCTCTCTGTATGATTCAGATGCTACAGAATACAGCCACGTCGAGCGGCGTGGGCTTATTGTCTTCATTGCAAGTTATATTGTACAACAGAATCGGTACAAAGCTCTAACTAACGCGTCCATTAAATAAGTCAAAACTCGAAGCAACAATTATGTATATGATGGCAAAAATGTATTGAAATAATGATAGTAAATTTACAGTTTACAAACCATTACAGAAATGTATTCCTATTTCGTTTTAAGAAAATATTTAGTTTCAGTCGGATTCTTTAGGTACCTATATCATGAAGGGTATGCAAAGCTGGGATTTTTTTTATCAATATATTATGACTTTGATTAACTGTATTGATGAATAATTGATAATTAATAAAACAGTTTTATTTTTGAAATGTAGGTGCAGACCACATACCTATCCAGAACAGCATGTTTAGTTATTTTTTTCCTACTTATTTTTATTTTTATTATATATGTACGCATTTCTTAGAGCAAATGTATAGCATAAATAGGTAATATAATGTTAAACCATTGTGTTATGGCAACTCATTAAAACCCAAAAGTATACAATTCCCAAACATGTGTGTAGCTATTTTGGTAAACGGTAATTTTATTATGGTTGCCTTAAATTATTTAAATAATACACTTATCCCTTAACATGTTTTGATACGACTTCGAAGTAATAAATAATAACAAATATTAATAATATGAACAAAAACTGTATTTAATAGTCCACTACAATCATAACAAAATTGTGTATGTATAAATATTTTTTGACAACAAAATTGCAAGTGAATGGAACATGGAATAGTTTGGATCATTTTTAACCGTCTCGGCAATGTAACTTTGGGATTGTGCTTCTATATTTCAGCGAATGCAATAATCCGAGCTGTGATTTTATGACTACTACGGTACGGGACTAGAATTTATACTAGCGGAAGGAGAGTGCTCCAATAGCCTGTCTATACTAACTGAATAAATTATTTGTGTTGGTTACAATAATGGCAGACCTTTTTTAACAAAGTAAGAAAAACATAACTTGTATACAGATAAGGTATGCCTAAGGTTTAACATAAACCTAACAAAGCCGTCGCTTTGCATCGTCAATGAATTCACCGACGCGTTGGGAGCTTTGATGGAGAGTTCTCTTTGCACTTTTCTTAAACAATGTAATGGCGCTCAGGGAACTTCTTAGAAGGAAGTGTACTTTGTTTAACAATTACTTATGTACGTCATAATTATCATCATACATAAGGTATACTTTGTCTAACAGTATTGTTACTCTGGAATCATTCTGCACATCAAACATAATATTACTTTTCTTTACAATTTATTGATAAGATAGCATTGCGAATATTAGAGAGTCAACAGTTTTAAAGCATAGTGGTCATAATTTCGAATCTAAGGATTTAACGGCTCCAGATAGCCCGCGGCTTCGAATGGTCTCGCCTGGATATTAAAGTACCTACGTGTCCCAAGTGGGACATTCTGTTAGCTGTTATCTAATTTATTTTCTGATCTTTCCCCGACGAAAGTCAATAAAACGAGTAAAAGTTTAAAAGCGAATAAAATCATCAAATTCTATGTTAAGTTTGTAAGATAAAGAAAAGTTTAAAGGTTTCGTATTTGAAACAAGTTTACATGTCCCATTATTAGTGGTTACATTGTTTTTGTTTTGAGTTAAAATCATTATCATACAGTTTTTGCAGGTACTATTTCAAAGGCTACCTGATTTTCATAATTCATTAAATCAGGCGGAAGTCCTTAGTTAATTTTTGTCTCCAAGAATGAATCTTCAGAAATGAACGATTAAATTAACATTTTGCCTTATGATTCATCGTGTGACTTATTTTTTTTAGATAATAATAATAATAATAAAATTCTGAATATGTTATTACTTAACTTATATACACGTTGGTTCAAATAACGTAATATCTAATTAATGATTGCATAAAAAAATATTACGAAAAACTAGTTTTTGTTTTAACTCAATTTTATTATCTGTCTTAAAATAATTCTATTCGATGTGATTATTTGACGGCTTTGAAAAGTTCTTGGCTCAATAAAACACACTTAGACTTTTAAAGGCTTGAAGAATTTAAAAGTTTTATCAACTGCAAGCAAACTTAACTGGAAAGAATCACTTGGGCAATTCCATCGATCCGACTCTTACAACTCTTTTGTACGAAACTTTAAAACAACTTAATAGATAGAACGCGACAACAATGTGTACCTATTGCGCTAGATAGATTGCTGTTTAAGTTATTTATACTTAAAATCTTCAGTTACGTTTAGGTCAATAAACATAATCATCAATGTACTAATGCTTGGCTAAGAACTTAACTTGTTGCGGATTGACGTTTTATAGATGTTTAAAAATAAAGTTAATTTTATATCCGCTAATAAAATGTTTGGTGGCGGTTCGCACTTCATGGCTACATTAAAATCCGCAGTTTTGAAAAAAAAATGTAACCAGCGAGGATGTTGTCAATTATTATTAATGCATAGATCTATAAACAAATAAATAAATAAATAAATAAATAATGAAATTGATTCCCGACTTCAGATTATTATATACAAATACATACTTGTATGTACGTAATGGTACGTGGTCATCTAAAGGAACGTTTTCAATTTAATCCATCAAAGAAACAAAAAATAACAGTTTTTAAATTACTAGATTAATTTTAGTACCGAACTATCTGCTACTATAAAATAATTGCCTGTATTATTTGGACTGAATACTTTGTTAAAAAAATGTGCATGGAATACTACATATAAGTGGGCACAGTTTTATTTTTTTCTTGCTGTAATAGACCACTGGTGGCCGTGTTCTCACCACTGCAATTTACTTTAAAGTGGGTGTAATATGACATTCAGGCGTGTTGTGACATTTATAATAAATTGTAGACTTAAAACAGGCTTTTAGCAACAGACTGTACCTAAAGTATTTTATATCTCTTCTATTGAAAACTCGAGAAAGTATTACTTGTGTTTTACGTGGTGTGTTATTCTCAGGTAAAATACTTTAACTAACTTCATGAGAGTAGAAAGTAAATGTGAATGTCTGCTTCATTTATCTTCTAATTACATGACACTAAAACGGATCTTGTTTCATAGGAAAATAATAGTATTTTGTGTTGTTCAAAGAGTAGCAAGCGGGCGTACAGGCTGCGATATTCCAATTAATTCTTATTCATAGTTACAGCTGTAGTAGCAACCAAAAGTTACTTAAGTGTATAATTTATTGGTAATCGGTATAGTTTCGAATTTATAAATAATTTATATGTATGTAAGTCATATGTGTATTGTATTAAAATTGTAATGTTTAGTTGAAACGAAAATTACGCGACCAATTCCCTATATGAACAAGCACAGAAAATGGAGTACGTTCGGCTTGTCGTAAATAACTTTCCGCTGTATCTCGCGGTAATCACTTAAGCCAAACGCTGCCGCCCCAAACCTATGAAATATTGAAATGAACTGCGCCCGCGGCCTCTGCTATCACATTACGCCATTTCGCTCGCAGGTTCACGGGTTTATACTTTTTGCTTTTTTTTCCAGATAGCACGTTTTCGTCGATGGCTTAATCGAACCCATTTTTGATACGTGACGCTGACTGGCAAAACTGATCGAACGATTAATCTGGGATTTTGCATCCCGTTCCTGAACAAATAAATACTGTTGATAAGAATACAAGATTTTATTTTTGACTATTTACAGGTGTTATTCGTACAGTCCTATGATTAACTATTGTGTGCAGCTTGTTTTGTTTCGTTATTAAAAATTACGAGTTTTTAAAACACTCAAATGTGCATATTATGAGATTTCGCTCGCACGTTCGAATGACTCATATTGATTTATCATAAATGTCCTCATATTTTTCAGAAGTTGGTTTATACAAGTAATATCCATTTTTGATATTACATGGGTGTATAAAAGTAATGCACAACATATCTTTGGGATATTCTAGTTTTTAACAATAGCGCAGCAAACTTGATTATCACCGTATTGTACTGGAGTTTGAACATAACCCGGTGCTATCCAATTGCAATTATTATGGATGGAAAAATGATTGTCAGTTTATATCTCGTTCATTGTTGTGTGCTTTCATTTCACTTTATTTTCTTAGTGAATTGACGGTCATACAATACGAGTAGGTGTACGTATATTTATTATATGAAAAACAGTGTATCCTGGATCATAAAGCTGTTGCTTTTTAATTTGATTATGCGGATTCTAATAAATTTTGTGAATTGAGTTAGCTCTGTATGGGTGCTGCGCTTTATAAGATGTGGCCCAATTGCCCTCCTCTGAATATATGAGAACACAGAACGCACGTAACTTGCGTCTTGCATAATAAATACGAAGATATAAGCGACATCCAACGAGATCGGTTCGTGCCTGAATGTTTGGGCTCATTTTTTTTAAGTTATTTTTGCCACTTGAATTTAACATGTTGAGAACTACGCCAATATTTGATTCTACTGTAGAAAACCGTATTGCCAAAGATGCATTACTAAGGGAAACTTTGTTAAAGACGTGCTATGAAAGTAATATGAGGTTGAATTTGAATAAATAATATGTATGTTTAGGTATTGTTTGTTTAGGTAGGTACTTTGTTGACTAGTTTGCACTGTTTAGGTTGATTTAAAATTGGACCTAGAACTTACATGACATACAAGTACTTGTCAATACCTAGTATTCGTTTGAAAATAAACTTCGCTCGCATGTGGTTCTAGTAGTAACTTAAATTAATTATCTAATCAGTTTCTCGATCAGATTTATGAAAGCTGTGTTTTGTAGGCAAAGAACGTTAGAACATTTCACTGAACTATAGCATTTTTCGGTTTAATTAGCGAGTTACTAGTGCTATGAACAACCTTAGAACTTAGTTGTGCAATGAATGATAAATGAAGCGAAGCAACAGATGCTAGAAGTTAACTAGGGCAGGTCATTTCTTGATGTCAACAGCTTTAAAATCTGGAACGATATGTACGAACATTACTAGTGTTTGGAGTCCAAAGACTAATTCTTTTGTCTTGCACGCCACCGTTTCCGCTCTGCTATGAGATCCTCCACATTGACAAACGTGCTAAGCACCAGGTCATTATAACTAAGCAGCTGTCTGGAAATAATGTTTATTCCATACGTAAGTATATATGTATAATACAGTAAATACTCGTATAGGTTACTGAAAGCATGCTTATTAAATATAACATGTAGATAGAGAGGAAGGGGTGATCATGGAAATGTCTTGAAGTAGAAATAAAGTCAAAGCATAATTCATTTTTGTTGTTGTGTCTCTGTTTTGGTGTCAGTGAGTTAGCTGCCAATATTTAAGCTCGGCCAGTTGGGATTTGACCTAAGCTGCTGGTTTTGCCGTTGCAATGAAGTTATGTCATAGACAGAATGCTAGTTGAAGCATGTGTGAAGCTTTTGAACCTGAACAATATAGACGAACGACTAAAGCATTGGAGAATGACGCGTATACATTTTCAGACAAACAATTCGAAGTGCAACTAGTTCAAATAAAAATATTACAAACAAAACGTACCAGATACTTGTACTGATCTGTATGTACATAACTACTTATATGGGCAATGTATAGCTGATGTGATCAATACATATATTGTTTACTAATTAACTTTTTAAAGAACTTTTTAAAATTCTACAGCAAATTTAATTACCGGCATCACTATTACGTTTGAAGCAAATAACAAAAGGTTGCCGTGTTCTGCTCGAGTTAAATGTTGTTTACATCGGATGTTACCTCGCTGTGTCATAGAAGCTAGTATTTATCTTCTGACTTGCGGGTTCGTTGAAAAGGAAGATTCTGAGAAATCTCTAAACCACTTACTCGCCTACAAGAATCAAGGCTACACATGTTCTTTAGAAACATGATTATGACTCATGATATTGTAAATAAAAGGCTACTGAAATTTGTGGAAGCAACGTGAAAAGCTATGATACCGGCAATTATCGTTCCAGGTATGAAATTCAATTTGCTTAAGTAGCATTACGCGATTTCGTTTATTGTACATAATACATATAAAGAGGAAGGTGACTGACTGACCCTAAGATCAACGGACAGCCGATACCGTTGAATACTATTACTACTATTTTATTGCTCTCTCTGCAGTTTGTTGGTGTGTTGCAACTGACTTCAGTTACAACCTCCAAAATAAGTGTGAATGTTTTTTGTTCGTTTATCACATTTCGCATCGTTAACTGAACGATGGAAATGTCAGCACTGTGTAGATACAGCTTGTGTATTCGAAGAACGTGCCTAAGAATGTGCAGCTTCAAAAAGTCTAATTTTACTCTCCTCAATTGGAATAAAGGTGGTGTAAAGCGCACTCTCTGTGTTATTATCCGCATAGCGACGCCTGCTGTCAGCGTTTGGCACGGCGTCATTGATATGCAGAGTGAACACCGTAGGAGGAGCACTGAGCCCTGCGGTACACTAGCATTAATGGGTGGTGTATCCGATCAATGTCCATCTATAACGACTTTAATGTGCCGTTAAGACTGGCCGCTAGCTCGGTAACTTTATGAAGTAATGGCAAATTATGTTATTTGAAAACAGGGGTTAAATCTAAGAATACTATGACTTTGTATGCGAATTATACTTTACGGTTTTTGTATTTACAGGTCAAGATGTATACAAATGCTGCTGGCCAATTTGTCCCCGCTCAGTAAGTTTGCAGCACGTTATCTGGTGAATTGAAAAACTCGACGCTTATCTTCCCTCGGCGCATAAGTTTATTATTTGCAAATCTCTTATAAATCCGGGGACGTGGACCGCACCCCCAACTTTTGTAAGCCCAAAGTAATCTAAGCCAAATAAAGATGGGTGGGACTATCAGACTTTGTTTGTATAATATATACTCATAATACGATTCAATATGTACAGATATGCATGTATATTCTTTATTAGTATTTTCAGTTTGACATTTATCCTTATAGAGTTTTTTTGTCTGTATTTGGAAATTTTGAAATGTTTCTAATTATTTTAAATACCTAGTATTTCATTATTATTTCTTAATAAAATAATATTTTTTTATGTTGCTCATCTTTTTGCTTTACTTGTTCTGTTACGTACTGACGTCAGTGCTTGTTGTAGTGAATTCCATCTTTATTACCAATAGTTCCAATATGATCCACTTTGGTTCACATTTCAGTGGGTACTATTGGAATGTCCTATGGTATACTACACTGTCAGTCCAGTGACTGGTTAATAGGATATTTTTTCTATCGCACTTAAAATGTATGTAGTATGCTTCAAGTCTAGTTTAGGAAGGATTGCATTGTTGTGCTTCTTAATCAATTATCTACTTGACGAATATTGCCCGTAGCTACTTTATCTATCGCCATTAACTTGTCCCAGAAGGTCCCATCTGCGTTGGATATAAATATCTCTCCGTGACTTGTTCATTAATCAACGTACTCTTTCCCCATTGCGGAACACCGCACGATCCCGGACCATCTTGATACTGCGGATTTCCTTAGATATTGCTTTGTTAAAATGAGTACCAAATTTTCTTCGGGTAATTGGAAAGTGTTTGATCTATTTTTATTTTGGAATTTTGCTTTTCTTTGAGCGTCAGCAATAGAATGTGTACAAAGCATCAGACATTGCTCTGGTGTTATCAAATTAAAACTTTAAATTAACAACAAAATGGCAATTACGTGAAAAATATCTACCTATAGAAAATTTGCTATGAAATTGTAGCTATTATTGAAATCGAAATATGTCCAAGTGAAATACAATGTTTGATATTAAAATCGAGCTATAAGTTGCTCAATTTAACATGCCATGTGTAGAAGTGTACAAGGCTAGAACATTGCCTCAAATGACTCATGTTTTGTTAAAATTTTCAAGTAATTATCGTCAGATCTGTATAGAATATACAAATAGGTATTGTAAATTGATTCAAAACATTGCCAATTCCAATGATAAGCAGAATGTCATATATATTGTGTAGCAATTGCTCATCTGCAACATAACGTAATCAGTAAAAATTTTTCGTTGCATGTCTTTAGTCGAGAAATTATAATGAAGTTTTTAAGCGAGCTCTCGTTTATAAAGTGGAGGGAGGACTTCGAATGGTCTTCTTTTAATTTATAATGCCGGGCTTTTGACGCTGACACAAGACACGAGCGATTTTTCAGAAATGTAATGCGTTTCAGGAACATGGTCACAACGTGCATTAATTGATCCGTTTTCTTAAGGAATTGCATAGCTCCACGATGTCTGGTTTAAGTTATTTTATTGGAAACATGTATTTATTATATTTGCTACGCAATTGATACATTTTAGTATACATATGTATGTATGTGATTTTGACCTACGTTTTACAGGTCTTGAAAGTCGCTATCGTTACTAGAATAAATCACGTATGATCTATGGAAACCGTTTCTTTTATTAAAAGTTATATCTATACAACATTTCATTATATTATATTACGGTAACAGGTCATAGTTTTGTGGCCCCAAAGCGGAGGGGCGTAAGAACAGAGATCCACTGATGGTAATAGAACTGCGGTCATTTTCGGAGTATTCTTTTTTCTGACATTTGTGTATCTACCGTAATACCTTGTACCTTATTAAACGTTCTCTGAACTTTCAAAAAATTAATTAAGTCACCAAATATTTGAGAAGTTATAAGAAATACTAATGAACGCAAGAAACCGCTTGTTTTTCTCTCCTTACTTACAACCTTTTAATTTAGATGCAATAATGAAACACCCGATTTTCCACTAAAGCCTTCTGCTCGCTTTAATGTATCTTTTTACTTTCATAACATAACATCTTTTTAATTAAACATTCATATTTTCTTTGATTAAAAAAGCGGGTCCTCAAGCAAGCTGAATAGAATGCAGAAGAGACGCGACGTCATCGTTTTACATTGCGACCTGCAGCTCCATAATTTAATTAATTTGAACCTTGTTCATCTCAGTTCAAGCGTTTCTCACTATTAATGAAAAAATAAGTTAAAAGTTACTTCAAGTAAATTCTTCTAAACAAATCCGTCAAAGTAAAGGTACCTATTCAACAGTGTAAATAACGACTAAGTACCCGTGAAGGGTCTAAGTCGGGTACCTCCTTTTGAAAGCGCCTAAGTACGTATAATAAAAGAAGCTACACACGGAAAAATATTAGGATGTTACTGATATTTTTATTTCAAGTTCACAGTTTAAATGTGAAATAAATATCTAAGACACATTTTAATTTGGAATACTAATATAATGTAGTACTAGCTGATGTTTGAAGTTGCATCTTGTGTTATTGTGCCATTAGATTCTAATACTTGAAAAAGAGAAAAAGTTGAATAAAAAAAATGCTACTGTGTGATTAATTCGGTTTCTTAGAGGAAGTTCCCAATATATAGCAACTTCTGGTATAATTGGAAGATGCTGAATGTATTGCCGATGATTATAAAATTCCTCCATATGTTTTGCTTTGGTATAAGGTTTTATCGGTCAAAACAAAAAGTGTCGTCAAATAATACATCTTTTTAAATTTTCTCTTACAGCAGCATAAACTATGCTGAGTGGCCTCATGGCGTGGTGATTAGAGACCCTGACTGATATGGTGGAGGTCGTGGGTTCGATTCCCAGCCAGAACATACATTTGTTTGACAAGTAAATTTGTTTGTTCTATGTCTGGGTGCTATAAAAAATCTATTTAATTATTACATAGTATATATATACGTACATTTTTATGCGTTGTCTGGTCACCATAGTACAGGCTCAGTCTACTTTGGGATTAGACGGTCGTTTGTGAATGTCCTATGACATTATTATTACTATTTTGTCATAATGCAAACACAGTATGTCCAATTGCATGTATTATAAGCAATTGCTTCAATGTAAAATGTATATGGCTAAGTATGAAAATGATTTTCATAATCTATGAAGATGGTTTTCATAATCTATGGGATAATATTTTTCCCTATCCGGAGAGAGAGAGTTCTAACAACCGAGGCGGTGTGTTTTCTTTTCATTTCTGAGGAAGAAGTCTGCCATTGACGTACGTTTATCAGTATTTTCAATTACTAGACGGTTAACTGAAAGTGAAGTGATCGAGTTTTAAATTTTTGTGAAAAAATAATTTCTAAAATAAAAGTGGTATTTATGAGAAGTAGATTCCGATATGTAGATTTTAGTAGCGCGGAACCTTACTACCTTTTAATTGAAGATGAAAATAAAATAGTAATTACGGTAAAAAGGTAACCTGATCTCCGTGATTGAAGTAGTTTGATTTATTAAGATAATTTAATACATTGTCAATTCTAATTTAGGATGTATTGAAAAATTACTGAAAATTAAATATATAAAAATAAACGATGTAAACCAGACTGAAGGGTACGCCACAAATTAATGTATAGTGTGAGATAGTATTCGCAATGTGCTCCTAAAGAGATGTAAGTTTAAGCTTGGAAAATAAAATATTAGACAGCGAAACTACGCCTCTTTGTCCGCAGCATCTCTTAATGTGTCTTTAGGGAAAATGGGAGACTAAACATATTTTACGGTTATAGTTCTAGTGGAATAGGGCGATTTTTACTGCATGTAAAATAAGGAGGCAATCTGCATATAAAACCTACAACTATTAAATAAACAATAACTTTATAACTTTGGCTACCACGTTTTATACCAGTGCTGGGTACCGCTCTCTCTAATAACTATGCCACTTTACTTCACATTTTACGTTTACGTAACCTGATTCTAATTTGAGGCAGTAATTATAACAATTTGTGTTACTATTTAACTCGTGTAGATACTACTTTTCTGTATACTAGAGGCGACCATCTTAGTCTTCCAGAGTAGCTACGCATTTGTGACCATCTCCTAAATTAATGGACACTAACTAATCCTTGGACAAGCGAATATTTGATTGCTTATTGCTAGTGCGGTTTGGACGGCCACAGCATAATTCCTCTTCTGTCGTATAAAATTTGCGGTTCAATGTGCAATAGAAATCAATGTTTAATCTGTATGACAATACAGATTACTATTATATATAATGTATAGTACGTAAATAGAATATAGCCTATAGTCATCCGTACATTTACCAAAGCACATTTATTTCGTTGGATATGCCATCATTGCTCATTTCGTGAAACGTCCATTGTAGTCCGCCATGGTCCGATATGCGCATTCTAAAACGTTGAAGGAACATATTTTCAACATACTTCTTGATATTGGGGGTCCTGGAAACATAAAAATCGTAACTGTTATGGAAAAGTGATGTATTATGATACACAATTATGACACCTATTATTATGACACACAATGATTATGATACTTACGCAGGATTATAATACACAACCGACTCTACAGTATCGGTTCTCTACAGAAGAACAGAACAGTGCAGGTTCAATCGAGAACAATGCACCTATTAAAACGTAGTCTGAACAATTATTTGTATTTTTTATTATTATACCTTATATATTTTGATTCGAATACGTTCAACCATGAGTAAATAACTAACATTGATTGTCGGCTCGTGGCAGTCGTTAAGCGTGATGGCCGCTGGCCTAATGCCGATCCCTCAAATAGGCCAATTCGCTCGAATGTTTTGTTCCGTCTCATTCATGCAAATAGCTGAACGATTTAGTTAACGCGAAATCGCAAATGGATATGTCGCGTTCACTCAGATATGATGAATATCATATCGTCATCGCTCAATATTATGTCGTAAAAATTTAATTGTGTAGTATTCTTCTTATTGCCAACCATCTCGTAATCTTCACATTACATAGATCGACGGTATTATAAGTTATTACGAATAGATTCGAGAACACAAATCTACGTGCGACAAAGCCGTAGAGTCAGTAGAATGGAAAATAAAACTCTACTTAATTTTTGTCATTAAATAATTTGTAAGCGCTTCTGTTGGTTAATAGTTTGTAATTACAAAAATGATTTAACTTAAATGATTTCGAGAATTGTACTAAATTTATAAAGAAGTAATGAGAAAAAGTATTCAAGGTGTTCTCAAGATAAGTGAGATATGCACACGTCGTTCTTGATGAAATAAAGTCGGAGTCTCAAGCAATATTTTTTAGATATATACCTGTGAGGTTGCAATATTTAAGTAGGTATACTGAAACATACATGTATGATTTGCATATTATTATATACTGTGCCTTTAATTAAGACGCGACTTTCGAAAATAAATTCCTTTATGCATATCTATGTATAATGGAATGTAATTTTTAAGTAATTTTGCGTTATTATAAGAGTTTATAAAAAGAGTATTATATCAGAAGTAAATACAGTTTTCAAGTGGGCAATAAGGCGGGCGACACGCGAAGCGTCGATCAGCCGCCGACAGCCGGTACGGGTGGCAGAGTCAATCGAATTTATTCAGTAATTTCCTGCGCCATAACGACCTTAGCTAATAGCCAACTTGTCCAAATGAAATATTTGCCGAACAGAATATTTTACACGCATCGATCGAGCGATACGTATTAGAACAGTTGTAACGATTTAAAAAAGGAACGGTCGGTAACTACGAGAATATTTGTGGCCTTGTTTTTTAGAGATCCGCGTGAGAATTGTTAGTTTTATCTTTCTTGTTACAAATTTCCACGTACAGCGATCACATACAGCTATTTATGTAACGTTCCAGATAATGTCTAGTCGTTATTTGTTCAATTCAATTCGCTAAGCGTAAAGCGGATCGTATCTAAAATATAAAGTTTTGTTTTTATGCCTCGAACGTTTAAGAATAAGATGAAATCTGTAAAGTAACGTTTGTTTTTCTTTAATTTATGCAATGACATTTGATATGATTATTTATTACAAGAAGTGTTGAGAAAATTTGTTTTAATCTCTTGCAAAATTATACAATTTGATTTATGAAATATGTGTTTATGCAAAATGTGTGCACATTGTTATAATGGAACTTTTTATACTACACTTGTACATTTGTGGTAAATTTTTTCAAGTGTCTGAATTTTCAAGTTATCATTTCATAGAAACTGTAACCATTTTTAGATTGTAAACGGCTATAGTTTATATCAAAAACTATGA
The DNA here is from genome assembly GCA_018246895.1 of Aspitha aspitha aspitha. Classification (NCBI taxonomy): domain Eukaryota; kingdom Metazoa; phylum Arthropoda; class Insecta; order Lepidoptera; family Hesperiidae; genus Aspitha; species Aspitha aspitha. Next base: position 17,908 of record DWGJ01000182.1, on the reverse strand, counting down.
ATACGGAACCGTTCGGCCCAAAGTATGCTCGCTTTTGTAAAAATTTATTGTACCCAGTTTCGTTAGGAGAGCAATCACTCAATCACGCTCTAACGGATGCGAATGAAACTTTTCACAACGCACTAACTGTAAAGCTTTACAAAATTTCAGGCAGATTTTCGAGAAGGGCAACGATATTTTTATGTCTATTTCTAGCTTCCTATTAACCAGATATTAATCTTTCTAGGCTTGTCTTTATTCACTAAATGGTTAGATTTCGGCTTCTCATTTACGTCAATAATTTTATTGAAGAAAGCATTTCTAAATTTAGAAAAAAAGAAAAAGGCTTTTTTTGCATTTCGTTATTAATTATGAAAATATTGCAGAAACTATATAGGCTATAATTTATATGTAGTTTCTTCGTGTGAAATACAAGTATCGGCATAAAAATAAGTTAAATATAATGCTGTTATATATTTTAAATAATCGTCTATATTTCAAATGCCAATAAAATGATGTTTCATATAAGCTTATTATATCATGCTCGAGTTTTTCGTTTACGCAAATTACATTGTGCTTGTATGAGCTATACATTTATAACACAATAAAACGTTACTAAAAGGCTTTCAAAGGAAAATGTTGTGAAGCATTTATAAAACCAATATTCTTTAAAATAGAAGACTTTTAATCGTCTGTTCGCGTGACGCGCCTACGTTGTGCCGTATAGCTGCTCGATAAGACGGCGTGCAAGTGGTAAGCCTTGTGTAAGTGGTGTTTTATGTTTTTAATCTACACTAAGAGGCGCAATGACTATTTCGAAAGCGCCCCAACCACGATAATAGGATGCTTATTCGGGTTTTTATCGCTACGTGTGAAGCAGTTGTACGTATTTTCTAAAGCCGCGCTCGCTACGGCCGAAATGCCTTTGATTTTCTGTTATAGTGTCAGCTTAGCGTTAACGGGATTTTGTTACGATCTCCTTAATACGGAAGTGTAATTGCAATAGGAATTTATTAAGGAAACTAATAACAACTCGAATTTAATTAAGCACGTGCGAACTAACGTTTTTACACACACGAGGAACTCGCCGACTTGGAAATTATTAACACGTTTGAACCTACTTAAAATTAAGTTATCAAACTTCTGATTGGGTGAGAAAGTTAAATTGAAAACCATTTAAAGGCAATCATCGGAGAACTTTCTAGGCTGCCACTGAATTACTTTGGTTTCGCGACTATCCATTACAGTGGATGGCGTTTTCAAAAAACGTCAAGAAGGTAAAACTCGGGTAATATATCAAGCGTTCGTGCTCTCACCGTAACGGCGACCACGTCCCTATGTGACTGATGTTTTCTACTCATTTATACTAACCGCACTCTCTTAGAATATACTGAAGTAAACAATGTAAACATTCGTCTCCGATAGTTTTTTACGTTCCGCCATTGAATTGCAACGAATTATAGGCATAATTCTAATTAAGTGCTTCATCTTACTACAATTATTCATTGTTTTTTTTTCAGCTACAGTTCTCATAATCCAGGTATAGACATTTGGAAAACTGTAAAAACAAATGGCATTACAGTAGCTTAACTCATGAAGTTAATTTTATTTATAATAACATATAACATCTGTATTCATGCTGTTCTGTTCCATGAAATACGTCATGATATACCCTGGATACAGATTATATAAGTTGTAAGATACAGAATAAATCGACATGTTTATGTTTCAGAGAACGATATGTGGCTATCAAATGGCTTCCACCCTCATAACAAATATTATATGTGTAGGCGTTGACCGTCCGGAACATTTTTGTGACCGCCTGTTTACAAATTTATTACGAAAATATTATGTCGTACAATTTAATATGAAACCGTTCCAACCCATGTACAACAATCCCTTATATTTCTATTTTTAGACTTATTTAATAGTGTTCATATAGAAATGGGAGTCATATTATTTTATCTTTGATGTACAGGTTTGTTTTAGTTAGGTATACACACATTGGCTATTTACAACGTTTGTCGTAAAATGTTCAGAGCAGTCTGTTTCTGTTTTAATTGATGCTTATAGGTTTTAATCGTCAATTATGACGCGTGAAAATTTATTACTAGCATTCATGATTGAGATCGCTTCTACTGCAAGTGCAGGAGGTTTGGAGTATTCTTTATCACGCTGCTCTTTTGCAAGCTGTTGGAGATAAGGGTTAGAAACCAATCTGTCTTTCGTGTATCTTTAAACAGCATTTAAGACCCATCCGAGGTACAGCTATGTGGCCTAACGGTAACAACTGGAATCGTCTGCTCCAACACGGAAACGCTCATTATAATTTCCCACTAAAGTTCACACATCCAAGTGCCGATAGGGCCTGAGTCTGTTAACCTTACAAATTGCTCTCAATCTGCAATCGCGTCAGGACTACAAGCATTTCTGATAACGCGTAATTGCATTAAAATATCTATGATGACTCCCTGTTAAGCTAGATGTGTCAAGAGAAAACATTAAACATTGAATTTAACTAACTAGTCTGTATGTGACTTAGAAGCAATGATAGCCTAGTGGTTTGAAATTCAGCCTCCCACTCGAGAGGCCTGAGTTCGATCCTGGCACGCACTTATGATCTTAAACATGCATTTCTATCTAAAAACTTAAATATCATTTGCTATAACGGTAAAGGAAAACATCGCGAGGAAACCTGCACACTTTAGAGTTTTTATAAAGTATATAATCTTTTCTAAGGTGTGTGACGTCTACCAATCCACACTTAGCCAGCGTGGTAGACTACTGCCTAAATCTCTTTCCCTATGAGAGGAGATCCGGTCCAGCAGTGGACCAATAAAAAGGGTCGAACAACAGTCTGCATGTACATAAATATGTGTGTATGTGGGCGTGTGGCTAAGTGGTTGCGAGCGTTGTGGTCCTTATTCAAGCAGACCTTTTAATCGTCTAGACCGCAAAGCTTACAGAAGTTATTAGATAACCCTTATTGCGAACGTCAGAAAGCTGTAAGAGCGTAATAATACAAATAAATCAAAGTTTTTATAATTCAGTTGATACCGTGATGAATAAAACATCGTTATGCCCGTAAACTTTCCTACTTGCAAACATCTTATAGTTCCCTTCTTTGGTACTTAAGGCACACAATGCCCAACGTTCGAGGAATATTAACATTCACTCACTTATTAAGACTTCCGTGTAAATCGAACTTTTTACGGAAGTTGTTGAGATGATTTATTTTTCTTGATTATTTATTCTGGTGAATGTTGTACGTGATCCGCTGACTCGTGTTTGAAGCATTAAGTAATATTTCTTGAAAAAGATACAAAAATATTGTAGAATAGGCCATCAAGGGAGATACCGGGTTTACCCCCAGTGAGTCGTAATAGATAAATAAAGACAAGTACACATACTTTCGACTATAGAATAGTGCACTTAATTCAGTAAATTAAATACTGACCTGATTCGGACACGTGGCAGCAACCATATTACCCTCGGTTGTTATAATGAATTCATTCGTTTTAGTTAATAGTCGGTAAGGCGTTTTGCGTAAATAACTGTAGTGTAATTCTGGTAAAGACAGATGCAACACGGTTTGATTACAGTGCACGTTCCAATATTGGTTGCAACAATTATGTGTTGATTGCAGGATCAGCGCCAAGTCGTGATCCAATCACAGAAGATCAAGCCTGGCACGCGACAGCTGTTCAACAATGATTAAATTTATAATAAATTTTGTACACAACATACCACTCCAAGATACATTACTAATAAATGTTAAGTACGGAACATATTTATGACTAATGCTATTAGTCTAATCAGTCCGATCTATTCGGATCTTTATAGAGCGGCAACGATTACTTAACATTATTGAATGCTTGTTTCAAAATAGCATGTTTTAATTGTTCATTTTCATCATTAATACCATAAAGCAGCTTTGAACGTTCAATTTGACGTGGTAGACGCAGTACAATGCCACACATGAACACAGTTTCCTGACAAGAGGGTAACGTATTTCAAATAAGAGAAAGGCACATCGACTTTTGTGTTATAAACGGAACTCAATACATAATGACGTATTATAATGGGTGATGTAGGTGGAAGTAAGTATGCTCATAAGTATCGTATAGTTTCTTCGTCCTTACTGGATATTATGTTCGTAAATTACAAATACGTTTTACCTCTCCATTCACGTTATTCGTATGAATAACATTCGCTAATGCTATTGGACTCGAGGACCGTCTATTGCGGGTCAAAATAATTTCTCTCCCATTAATTAGTAATGATATCCTGCCGGCGTTTCTGCTCCGCAACATATCGAATGTACTCGTATCATCACATCCGACAAAAGGTATTTGGCTCTCTATTAATTTATATACTGTAAATGGATTTCTGTTGCACAAATTATGTACATTTTGGTGAACTTGGATGTGATAAGTAAAAATAAAAGGAACTCGTAAGTTACAGATTCTCTCAATACTCAATACGCTTGTCTTTTTCTACGTTACGTCTTCGATATTGAGCGTAAAAATATTATTATTACACGATTATATAATGCAGCGGAAAGCAATGCAATTTATAAAGTTTACTATCTTTCTATTTTAGAATAGCGTTGTTAAGTATGCACTTCACCTCATAAGACAGTAACGCGTCTCGTGGTCGAGTGACTGCTAAATTGGTTTCGATAGCCAACCTGGACATACATTTGTGTGATGCGCACATTGTTTTATTTGATGGCCATATGTGAAGGTGTCAAAAGATATTTTTATTATTACCGGGTTACGCTATGCAACAAGCTGTAAAGTAGAGAACAGGCAAAATGAGGTATGTAAAACACATTTAAATTTAAATCTCAGCGACGAAAAATTGTTGGTTTACGTAAGATTTGCTAGCGTAACATTCCGCCGTAGGTTGTGATAATTGCTTCCGACGACGAGTGCCAAACGTACCCTTTTACAAGGGTAGACTTGACACTCGCGGGCGAAGACCCATGTTTACACTATATGATACATGTTACTCGTAAGTTGTTGCAAAGTAATTAGTGATGGCTTTTAAGTACAATTTCAGATCACATTTAATAGGTATTATAAAACCTAGAAATAATATTTACCAAAAAATCAAGCGGACCGATAAATATGTACATATTTTTAAATAAGTACGTTTGTTTACGGATCTACGAGCTCTCAGATCTATAATTAGAAAGGCGGCCATCAGAGCGCCGTCATAGATAAGAAAATGATAAGCGAATCAATCCGACAATAAGTGAAACGCATCTGTCTCCCGGGATCAGCGATGCGGGTTCTGTCGACCCTGTTCAATCATTTCTTGTGGATGGATTTTATTTGTTCTTTGTTATTCTCAAATCTTTAGTGGGAATGGTTTTATTATTTTTTTCATTTACATTACATTTGATATTTATAATTATTGTAGGTACTGGTTGTAACAATAACTAATAAGTATTATACTGTGTTTAAGTCGAAAGGCGGATATTGTGTAGATATGAAGCCTTTCGTTAATATTATTAAATAAATAGTATTAAAGAGTGTGTTGGATTGACGTGTAGCCTAAAAAAAATTTATATTTTTTGCAATCATAGCAATTTATTAAAGGAAATTTTGCACGCAATAGAAACAAAAGTGCATTATGTAATGAAAGTGACTATCAATTGTCCTTTGGTGGATATTTAATAAAAAAAATAGAACCTTTGTCTCAATATGTGTATCAGTGGATCTACATTTAAACAGAAACATAGCAGTGACTGTATTGCAACTTTGCGATATAAACAAGCGTTAATCCTTTGAGTGTCCCAATCACAAGCTACTTTTAACTTTGAAAATACACACTGCAAAATTTTTACGTTCACTACATTTCAATTGAAAGTTTTAAATTGGGTAGATGTTTCTTGAATTAATTTTTCTATTGGTTTGACCATTAACGTCTTGTGAACTTATTATACATATATGTACGAAGCTAGAGAATTTTACGTAACACGGTTACGGATACAGATTGACTTTTTATTACTCCGGCGCTCGTGTAGGCAGCCATCTATGAACAGGCAGCACGTGCAGCCTAGATTTTCATGTCATTTTTATAGCTAGAAAAAACAAATCCCTATAATTAAAAAGCTAGCCATAGTAGTAGGTACATGGCTGCGTCCTTTTTATGTATGTCTCAACCACTGGTTTCATTTGAAGCAAACTCTAACACTGTGCCACTGTAGCTTGGTGAAAATATGAACGTTTTAAGGCTGACTTTCACATCCTGGACGAATATTAACTGCTGTCGCATAACGATACAATTGCAACCGTCAGGTCTTTCGATACAAGGAAAAATTTGCGAAAATTAATTTATTCACGTGCTGACCAAGACCAAAATGCGAGAGGTAAGAAACCGAATTTTGATATGATAATAAATTAGGAAAAGGTGTTGAAGAAGGAAATCCACTGCAACTATGCTCAATAATTTGTGTATTAGTGATGTCATCATAGCATGTTATAATTTGTTTAACATACAAAGTATTATTACCCTTAATCATGAAGTGAAAGATTTTTTCTTTTGCTGCTTTGTTGTCATATTGAATTATTTCGATATTCAAACGATGAGCTGTGACGCCTTCACATATGTACATACATAATATCTCGATGAAGACTTCATCGAGCATTTTAATGATCCCCATCAACAATAAGTGAATTATGACATACAAAAGGACGCTAACTAAATCTTTTAGTATGTTTTGTAAAAAAGCCTTGTAATACTTTGATGTTACGCGCTGGCAGCAAATGCAAAATGACGAGGTTTGTTAAAAAGAAATGAAAGCTTTATTGACTGTCGTTACTCTACGGTATATTTTATTTTTCAAAAGCGTTTACCTTTTTATCCGGAAGTAATTAATTCTATAAAAGGCCCGGAATGGTGCAGACACAAGATAGACTAAATACATCGTAACTGTTGAAAAAGGATGAGTCATAGGAATAGTCCATGTAAACAATCGATATGAATATGAACATTTTAGCAATGTTTCCAGAAGTAACTGCAGTATTCCTGTAGACAGAATTTTTTTTAGAATGCGAATTACTTCACGAAATTTGCTTTATCGGACCGCGTCTGCGAGCGACAGAGCTTTTGATACGTGATCAGAATGGCTCCCAATTACAGAAGCTTTAAGGAGTGGAGTTCGTTCGCACGAAAGCGGTGTAAGTGAGGAGAGAAACATTAATCCCGTTAAAGAAGTTGTATAATGTTCATGCACGTTAATAAACAATGGACATTATGAATATCGAAAAATTAAGAGTAGAGTTACTGAAGCTTTAAGTGAAAATCATTTCACATAAATAATCATTAATCAAGTTTTCTTTGTAGTTTTGTAGTTGGAACAATTTGTGAATGATCTCTCTGAGCACGTCTGAGGTTCTCAGTATATTTAACATGGGTTCAAAATGCTTTCCAATTACAGAAGCTTTAAGGACGGTGCTCGCTCGAACAGCTAAGCTGGCGTAAGTGATGAGAATAACGCTTGACCTATAAATGTGATTTAAACTGCGCGCACACACGTGAACCGTGAAGTTGTAAATAACTTATACGATTTTGTAAATACTCAAGTGAACCACGAGATTTAACCGAATCGTAATTTTAATGTGATTAGTTGTTTTTCTAGTAGGTACAGCTAGCAGTTGGTGTTAAAAGAGTTTTTGTTTCAGTTGGAAGAGTGTGGAGCCGGTCTACGTGCATGCTAGAGAATATACGAACGAATGTTGACCCGATTGGTGGTCAATTGCAAATACCCATGGGCTGCAGCGGCCATTTGTGACTGCTGCCGTTTATTGCCATTGCTATTCTTTACATAAAAAACACTTCGAGTGTTCATGTTGAACATCAAGACATTTTTCCATTTACTTTACAGAAGTAATTTAGTAGTAACTGGTATTTTAATACCGTTGTTGCCCGTATCCATGAAATCGACAATTCATTGTTTCTTCCGCTTTCTTGTCGCTTCTTACTTGATCCTTTTAAATGCGAAGTATGAAAATGTAGTCGGTTCGCTGAGTAACAATCGGTGACAGTTGCATTAGCGAGCAGAGCGGTAATTTATAGGTAACGTTGATATTGTATTTGTTTTAAATGCGGAGTCCATAAATAACGCGATAACGCAACGAAAGATATTTTCAGTATATTTTATGTGACTTGATCACTCCTTGAAATACTGACTTTTTCTTGCATTTTTCTGTATCATTTAAAAAGTTTCGTTTTGTTGAGCACGAGTTTCTTCTGATATTGGGCTAAGATACTAATAAGATCGCTGCGTTGATTGAGGTATTCAAAAAGGATTCAATTTATAAACTTGTCATTGTGGCTTTGTAACTATATTCATTTTGTTCTCTTTCCGAGAATTCGGTATTTACAGGGAGATAAATAATCAACCGTGTTACATGTAGCTATTAATAGTAATACTTTTGTGAGGTTTTTTCTTTCTCTAGGCGCGAGTGTAAGTTTTATTACGATTATAGCGAGTGATATTTAATATCTAGAATGCACAAAACATCATAAAGCTGGATGCAACTCGAGGCCTCCGACTTGTAAGGTTGAAAACTGAACCACCGGACTTTCCCTGCTTACAGTAGCAACATTATTATTGAGAGTTAATAAATGTTAAAAAATCAATTTAGCTAGCTGAGTACTTCGTGTCGAAAACCACCATGTTGTATTAATTGAACAGTCGCACAGATGGAAATGTCTTTGCTAAGGTTTCCGCCAATAAAGAGAATTTGATATTAAGCCTTACGAAAGGCGACCGGTCGACTTGGTTCTTAATTACATTAATTGCGAGTCTAAAGGCAGAGCAAGATGGTTTGCGATTCCAATGGAGTGACATTTGAGAAACACAAGATGATAACATTAGCAGCAAACGAATACAATTTTCCTTGTCTAAAGTATATGTACTTGTTCAAGGGCAACAATGTATCAAGTTCTTTTTGAATGGATTGTTTTAAAAAAAAATTGTATATAGTAACAGTAAGTTTCGTTGCAAATATTTTTAAAAGCTTGTAAATAAACAGATACAGAAGCGAGGGCCATTTAACCATTTCTATAAGGACTCTGATTTAATTATTTTGATCAAACACTTTGACAAAGGAAGTTAAGTTTATTAAAGGGATTTTAGTAATCCATATTACAATCAATTACTTAAGTTTTTTATCCTGTACTTTTTCAGTGTAATAAAATATATTAGGTAGGTTTTCCTTATTAAAATTATTCCTCATAATTGTTTTCCTTATTAAAATATTTCTAACCAAGTACCTATTTAAAATTATAATTCTAAAGGAATGTTAATGTAAATTGCGAGTTAATGTATATAATTGAATTGAACACGACAAAATTTAGGGTCATAAATTAAATTATAAAATTGTAACCACGCAAAGGCACTATTAGCAGACTGAGTCGCACCAAGCTGTGATTATAAATCTAAAATGTTATAAAAATGGCAACAGAAGTATGTTTGTATATTACGAATTAATAAACTTAGCTGTTTGCAAAACGCAGTCCATGACCGAAAAAAGTTGAATACATTTAACTTGACGCATCTTTACCTTATAAATAAATAACTTGACATCATTGTACAAACTACACAGCTCTTTGGCCCATGGAACCGACTGGTTTCTTGTTGACTATACAGATAACTTTCTTTGTGACGATGAGATAAAGGTTATATATTATATTAACAAACAACGTATATTATATAAAAAAACTAGATATATTATACAAACGAACTAGGCAGTTAACGATGAACATTTACTTTCAACCGACAAGAAAGAATTCATTATCGCCCCCAGTAAGGAAGCGAAGTCGTACACCACCGGCTAGTGTTAAATGAAATAGAAATTATTCAACTGTCAAGACGCGACCTTGTAGATTAAGAAGATAGGGATGATTTATTACAATACTGTTTAATGGCTGTTTAAGCACGCCCAGAATGTATTCGGAGTTTTTTCATCCAAATTCGTTTGTCGGGGTTCATTAAAAGTTACACGTTTTATGTGGTATTTTCCTACTCGTGAGTTATTTGTTGTTAACATAAAGAATTTTCGTCGCCGTCTAGTAAGTACGGTGCTTGTTATTGGAAAAAAAAGGGGAAATTTTAGAAAAAATCAGATTTTTTTACATTCGTTTCCTTTGATTGAAGCAAGATCGTCAATAAAGTATTAACCATACCTAGTGTAGTATAATTCTGTGAGTAAAATATGGCTTCACTTCATATTATTATAATTTTCTCAATTAAATTGGAACTATAGTGGATGTGATTGAATAAAGGAGTTAAAATAATGCTATCCAACGTCAGCCGAAGTGGTATGATTCCGATGGGAGAATACAGAAAAGCCACGTGTTTTCATTAAAATATAATTTTCAGTATAAATGTGCGCTGGTAGGTATTGTTTTGATAAGTTGGACACTTGAATGATGATTCTACTATAACAACATTTCATAGAAACTTTTAACATATATGTTTATTACATCAGTTCTGTGTCTCCTCACATTGCACAGTACGATGCTTGTACCACACAATAAGTTATTGAAATATCATAAATTCATAAAACACAAATATGAAATGAACGAAGTGCTAATGAAACTTTAAGCGCGTTATTTATTGACCGTAATGGGGAGTTATTTGAATGTTCATATTTAAACAACTCCCCATTAAGGAAGCACTGCGGGGAAAATCCATTGAGATTTATTTCTTAATTTAAATTTCATATTCGTTACTTTGCAACACAGCTCAATAATGTTTGTTAATTAAATATCCTTTGTCATCATTTAAGCGAATATTAATAAATTTATGCATTTATTCCTGAAAATATGTCCAAGTTATACGGAACCAGGGCTGACGTTATTTAATCACATTAATTACAAAGGGTGTAACGATTGTAATGAAATCAATTAAAATTTTAAACTATATTTGCAATGGAATAAGATAATTCCTATATTCTTTTTCAACCCTTATATTGTTCCACTGCCGGACGGATCCCAAGACCGTCACGTACATACATACCGTCACGCCAGGTCCCTAACGGGGTAAGCAGAAAGCAGCAAGTGCCAAATATCTTTGTCCTTACAAACCTGCCGTGCTTCATCTACATTCATCACTCTCTTCATGCATACACGCCGGTTTCGGAGGCTCTTGACTCCCCCATCAGATATGACTTAACATAATATCATCATCTATAGCGTTTCTTGTATAGGTAAATATGTAAAAACAATAAAACAGTTTTGAGGTCAAGCCCTTGAAATTAGTTACTAATTTAAGGTTTACGTGTAGAACGAGTTAAAATATTTTCAAAAACATCACGCAATTTGTGATTTTTTTTAAATTTTATCGTTGGACCAGTATTACGTTTATTATAAACACAATATGCATACATATGTTGGATGTTATGTATTGTATTTCTGTAAATGGCCTCAATCGTATCATTAGCCTGGGATCAGTCGGCCGAGTTTTCGTTTGAAGCGAGAAACGAAATTTAGGGAAAGGAAAAGAAAGAATTGTATACAAATTGATGCTGCTTCAGCTAATCTGTTGCGCTAATCTACTTAATGATAACGAGAATGAATGTGTTTCCGTTTGTAGGTACTTCAGTATTTTCATGAAAGAAAATCCAAGATAATCTGAAAGCCGATTGTAATCAGATGTTTAATGGCAGGCATATTTATATGCAAAATATATATTTTAACTATGAGGAGAGTAACATAATTATTTAAATACATAGATACTAATGTGTGACGAAGGGTTTAGAAGTTGCATCTAATAAAGCAAATTAAAATTTAAAATAACAAAAAACATGATGAAGGATAATTAAATCATTACAACCCAAGCTAAAAAAGAATTAGGAACTTTCAGCAAGGTCTTATCAGAGATTAATTTAATGATTTAATATTATAAAACAATTTAGGAAGGTAATAAAGAACTTGACGTATTTTTATTTTTTTAAGATTTACAAATTAAATTGTATGTCATATTCTTGTCCGTGGTAGATCAAAATACCGTTTGAACAAAATTTATTGGACGCCTAATTTCTTATTCTTTTAAAAGTAAAACAATCACTCGAATTAGATTAGATCTGTCTCACCCAAATCACAAACAAATTATACTTAGTCCAAGTTTTATTTATCTTTCTTTCAGCGCATTAATTCATTATTATTAAAACGAAATTCCCATAAAAGTTTCAGCCTGTCAGCCATTAACGCTATGCAAAGATCTTTTATCAGACGGATTGTACCTCCTTAGCACCTTTATTAGTTATAGGCACAGATGAGATATTGAACAGAAATGTCTTAGAAAAACGTACGTTGAATACTATCTTGCCGACGTTATTTTCAATTTGTATTCCAAGTCTGCACTGAAGCGATTATACTTTTTATTTATGAAGCATTTTAATTGGTAAAGAAATGTACGCTGCCATTATACGAGTAGTCATTTTACCAAAACTTTATAAAGAAACGATATGATAATCTTTCGATAATCGTTAAACATTATAAGTACCGATTTTGCAACCGTGAATTAATATAAGTTCACACATATAAAGGAAATGTTAAAGAAAATGGAAAATTTACAATAAATTGCTATAGAATTCATAATTTTGACTCTTTCTTTTATGTGTAGTTTTAGAAATACACACTGATTTTATTAGCAACGATGTCTAAGATTATTCGGCGTCATTTCTAGTTCATATCTGATCTTTGGTTATAGAAGCATACTGAAATGGAAAATTCAAAGCTGAACCCAGAGATTGTTTCTTTTCACCAAGAGGGGTCGTAACCTTAAAAGATCCGTACCTATTTTCTTTTTCACTTTATTAAAGAGATAAGCTTAATATTTATTATATTTCGGGATTTATACGCGGCAACATGAAGCTTTTAACTAATCTATGGTCATAATTATCTCATCAGATGACTAATTGAATTATATTGAGTCTTAATATTTACGAATTAATTGCATAGTAAATATTATGTAAAACCTTCAGGCGAAGGAGTGCTATCCTGCGTCAAATTAGATTTTATGTTCCATGTCTAAAGTTTGAAAACTCTCGCAGAAACAAAAAGATTGTCCATCTCAACACTACAAAGCAGTAGCTTAACTCTTGCTTTGAAATTGAGGACATAGTGTGTGTAGGAGGCGATTCAACTCAGTCTCATGTTTATTCTTAAACTTAATTTTTTATTTTTGTGTTCTTTTCAAACGATTTTTTCTCCCTGGCATACACTAGCGGAGAAACTGTTGAAGAGAAGCGAATGAAAAGCCTTCATTAACATCATAATTTCGTATTCCGCAAAATTTTGTGACGAGTCACTTTTTGTGCGTCATCGCTGCCGATATATTGTATCGTATCTATTATTACTTAATATATTATATTATTCGTTGTGTAATGATGTAAATCTTGGATATTTGCTGTATGTTGTAGCGCACTATAACGTAACATAATACGTCACACCGCGCCTTGTTGCTGCCGTAGCCTGTACATGGAATAGAAGCCTCACCGATATTGCATTCATCGACATATAACTATACTAGAAGCGACTTAACATTTATGTACAATATATAAGTAAATGTACTTTTAACTGTATAAATTACCGATAAAATGTGGTTACATCACTGTAAAATAAATTAATGTTGAAAAAATATTAATTATCACAAACAAGCTTTTACTTACATGTTCAAAAAAGAAGAAAAAAACTTTGAATTAAATGAAACATGAATTTATTACATTACAAAATTTATCTGATATAAATGGTTGTCGCGAGACTTACCAATTTTTTTCTATTCGTGGTAGTAGGTTATATAATGTCTATAAAAATGCCCTGTGTGGCTGTCATTGATGTATGGTAAATCGTTACTAGTGTGCATTGTTTAGTAAGTAATTTCATTCATAGGTCAGAATTGTTACTGGACTATAGGAACATTATGAGTAAATTTAATGTTGTATCATAAGGGCAGTTGATAAATATCGATAGATTGCTAAGTCATTAGGGTTAAAATTTAATCAGTGTAGGGAAACGATTGATTTCATTAAAGCAATCACTTTCCTGCTTGTCTAGATCCGGGATAGCACAGGCAGAGAAAGGCAAGTCGTCGTTGGCACGTGCCGCGTGCCGTCTAGCTCAATGTTTATTGCATTGAGATTGCGGCATAACTCGCCTCGTTTATAATAAGGGCGAGTTTGAACGTCTTCCCAGATCTTATTCTGTTATGATATAAGCTATTTCAGTTGCAAAACAAACTTGACGAATAACCTTGTTTGAATAGGCGCTCTCGACCGAATATTAGACATCTTCGTACCGAGCGCAGATTAAACACGCCTTGAATGTCGCAAATGAATGCCAGCAAATTAGAATTTGAATAGACAATATTTATTCTTTCAAAGGAGTTCAAATTCTTGTCTACCTTATAATTCGGTACGATAAATTTTTGCCATTAGCAATTTTCAATGAAAACAAAAGGCGCAGAAGTATATAGACACGCTCATATATTTCTATGGTTATTCGTTTGCGCTTCCATTAATTCACAATGAAAATTCTAGCAGCGAGCTAAACATCGATTGAACTCGCTTGATTTCCTGTTAACTTTTTCCCCTGTTTAGCACAACAAAGGAATTTGGTTTTTGTAAGCCGCAGAAAATCCACCCGGTCGCCTTCTAATTTGGCTAGGGCTATTTACGGGGCTGCTAGAATCGATATAACTTAGTGTGTCTACAGATGCGGAGGTTACTCGTAAAGTTTTATGCTATCTTGAATTTTAATGGCGCAGATCTTACTTGCTATGAGTATAAAAGAGCGCCGTGTTAATGAAATGACGGGGTCATATCTTTTTCGCAGCCAAAATATTCAAATTTTGTTACATATAAAGCAGCCCGCATCTTATTTATGTACGTAGGTATGCTTAAAAGTTAACATTACGTTAACGTTAAGTTAACTATTAAAACAGCAAACCTATTCAATAAAGAAAAAAACTAGATGATTTTAATATAATATATCCAATTCATGTTTTTGTCTAGAAATTAGCAATAATAATAGATGACTGAATTTTCACTTTAATAAAATATTGGTTGAAGACTTATTTAACTTTCAAGCATGCACCATTATAGAAATTATACCCAAAAAGCTATTTTTGCTGTCTTTAATATTGTAAGGGTAGCAAATTAGATACAAAATTTTGAGGTTTGATAAATATTTAATTCTAAATTGTATCAATAGACAAATCTTTATAACTACATGAACTACTATAGTTTTAACTTATATCACCACAAAGCAAAACTAGTGCAACAAATTACTTGCGAATAAAAGACATGGAAAGAAAAAATAACTCGGAGAAGTTTCAAGTGAACTTTGAAAGAAGAAGTCTTTATTCGCATTGAAAGTGATCATCATTTCTGAATACATAATGCATTTTCTTTTTAAATAATAATGCGGTCCGACCCGGACCACTCACGGTACTGGAATTGAATTGAAAGATAAGTACTTGTGCCATTGACCTAACTTTTGTAAAGTCCTCTTAAATTTAATTCAAATATATATTACCGATACTGATTTATTCTATTTTTAGAATTGTAAATAAGACAGTGACATAACAAAACAATGTTATTGTTATTCTCTTGTGTAGAGCTTCTCTATGTACCAGATAGAGTTATATTCAAGATAATATAATTGTACGAAAATATTATACACGGGTAGTTTATCTTTAGCTAATAGATATTTTCACGTTTTTAGTAACAATAGTGGTGCGGGTTTTAATGCTTTCTAGGGTGGATTATTGAAAATAACTGCTGGCAGCTACATAGCCACGGCGTAGAGATGACGAAGATGTTTGTAATATTTTGCGGTTTATTTTCTGAACTGAAGTTTTCATGCTTTAGGAGACAATATATTATACTGCCACCTCAAGTTAGTTTATGTAACTTAACTGATTAAGTAAATCTTTAGAGAATATATAAATAATATGGAATGTAAAAACTTTAAGCCTGTTTATTCGGCGTGGTAAGCAATCCGTCATTAAGTACTTCAAAATAGGACTTAAATTATATCTAAATAAATATTTTAGCCACACCTTTAAGTGCAATAATATTTTTCAATATTGAAACTTCTGTAACCTTGTACAGTGAAAAAAATGTGTTAATGGCATTATCTCTCTGACAACGCTGTACAACTCTCAAAGTGTACCCAGTTGTCGTTCCAAAAAACAATTTATTGCTGAATAAATGTAGAAATGGGGAACTACAAAGTATTCCATACATTAAATAATTTTTCCATATTTTAAACTCGGATTAAAACAAAACAAAATTTAATCTATCCCGTATTACCATCAACAATACAAAATAGGTACGCTTTAGGCACACTCATTGAAATTACACGCCAGGACTTCACTGCGGTGGCGTAAAAGTAGTTTGCGTCAACGGCTTCTTGCCAATTTAACTTTGAGATGAAAATGCAAAGGCATACTCTTCTTAAAATAGTTTTACTATATTTGAAATTAATTTTTTATTCCATAAAAGTTGTATGCAATTGTCACCGTATTGCTAACTGATGATTATATTTAAAAAACAGATTTTACAACATTTCTCGAGAATACTATTGGAAATGTTTTTTCTGAAGTCCATATTTCGGTAACGATATTAATAACACTTATAATTTTAAACAAAACTAAGAATTGTGCAAATCCATAAAAAAGTTGATTATTAGTAATAGACTATAGATCATTTCCTTCGAATGTATATATTAGAACACTCTTTCACAAACCGTTTCGTTGTATTTATGATAGTAACTTGTTTAAAAACCGGTCATGTCTTGTGCCTTATTTCAACAGTGTGCTGACTTCATACAATATGTGCTACGAATGTGTCTCACGTTTGCAGAACTACGCCAGACAAAGTCAAATACCTGTCTGCGCCATGAATATATTTTAAAACTAAGTAACATTCTCAAACTTACTTTAATATTATTTAGTATGAGAGGCAACTTACGCTGTACAAGTACTTTGTAATTAATACTCGTAATTAATTGCATGATTAAATTTGTTTGGCAAGTTGTCTGCGCATATAATCAAGTATGATTAAAGCGATGGTAGTAGGTACCTCGTTGCAGTGCGGGCCAATATATTACTGTTTAACTATCGTATATTAGCTTTAGGTTCCTCCATTCAGTTTGCCGATAGCTAATGTACGTTTTCATTTGAAGCAATATACATAAATATATTCATCATTTCCAAACTAAGCAAATCGTTGTCGTACCTAATGAAGTTTAAAGGAATAATTTTAGGAAAGCTTATATTAACAGGCTTGTATATCTAGTAATAATAAATCATTTGAACTTCTTAATAACACGTAATAGGTCACAGGTTTAAGACGTTTATTTATACAAAAATAACCAAATGTGAATTTTATACATCATGATATAAATTTTGATGAAAAAATATTTACCCATGTGGAAGACTTTTAAACAATTATTTTCATGCAAATGAAAATGCGTTCAGCTCGAAGTAATCTGGCGTCGAGTTCACTCACTTGCATTATACCATTATATCGCGGACACAGCAGAGCTTTGTGCGACTAACGTTTTTGGTCATTCTAAAGATTCTTTTCCATATTTCATATATTCTATTGGAAGCGTTTATAGAATAACGAATGGAAGGGAACAATCAAGATAAAAATTGCAAGTCCATCATAACTAACATTAGTATGACGAAGGGGTGCGTGGCGTTCATCGTTATTCGGTTCTTTGCTCATTGTAGATGTCGTATTTCATAACAATAACAGTCGCAGTGTACTCGACTAATCTTATTACAGCAAATGCAAGTACAACAATGATCAAATATGCACTGGTAAGAAAACGGATTATCTTCGAAACGTAGTGAAGTCGGAACAAGGTTGACAACATATCCGTCTTAGTTTGCGTC
>DWGJ01000181.1:0-40181 GCA_018246895.1 Aspitha aspitha aspitha | reverse complement strand
TATTTTGTATTTAAAATTTTTTATTTTAATTTAATTTTGTTTTTTATTTTAGTTTATTTAGATTATTAATTTTAATTTTTTTTTAAGTTTTATTCTTTTATTTTTATTTACTATGTTGTTGTTATGTTTTGGTCAAATAAAATTATTTTTTCTTTTCTTTCTTTTGTTTTTTTACAAGCTTTTCTTTACCTTGCCTTGTTAGGTCGTTAGTATGTGTACAAGTCAAGCCTTGCAACTGAATTTCAAACTGCTTAACCACAATCGATTGATTGATTTTATATACACGTTTGGTTTGAATAACAATGCATGATTAGCTTAGTAACGTCATTCCAAGTCCTATACGGTGGACGCTCCAAGATGGCGGACCTATTATTTTTTATGCATCCCTTTGATAGGGGTATCAAATGTAAGGGTTTTTAACATTAATTTTAGTGCAGTCTGATGATAATTCTAGTGGAAAACCATTACAAAGAAAACCATTTGGAGTCAAATTCTTGCACAAGTTTTAATGATTTCATTTACATATTTCATGTTCAGTAGAATTGTCAACATTCCTACAAATGGAATCCTGTAAGTCGCTTCGGGTTTCCGCATTTGCTGCCACTTACAACCCAACAAATTCTGAAGCGGATATTACCTCCCCGGCCATATAGAGACACCGAGGAATTGCCAATCATCTTGCCGAGCGACATTCGATATTCTAATGAGTTTTTAATTTGAATACGCTTGGGTCCAAGTACTTCTAATTGAATACATAAATGTACATATGAAAAATTCAGTATTTTAGTTTATTCACTAACTTGAATGAAATTTTAAAATCGTTGTCACATCATTTTTACATTTTTAATTTTAATGCTGATCTTACACCATCGTGGTATTCTGGGTATTTATAAAATGATTAAATACAGAAACTGTATAATACTCAAAAAAATACGTTAATAACAAACGGTCGTCAAAAATTCTAGTACGATGAACTCGTAACTAACATAACGGCTGCTTTTACGGCACTTAAACTTAACCTCTACCTTGAAATTGGTATGTATATTATATTCGTGATTCTATTATAGTATCTAGATAAAATATATGTGTTAAATAAAGTGCGGTATTTATTAAATATGATACATTTTCAAAAGTACTTCTTGTCAACAAATAAAAATGTTTTTGACAATAAAATTCACATGTTGATTTTTTGCTAGTGTACAAGAGATTCAAAGTTAAATTTTTCAACACTTTAGTTGAACAAATTGTTTTAATCCAAATCCGTTTCATTGAACAATGGAACCTGAGGCTTGTTCATTTCGCATTCTCTTTTTTTTATTCGTTGGTGTTTTGTTTTCGTTGAAATCGCTGCAAACAACGACCTCAGGAATATTTTGTTCAACCGTTATTAAATCATTATGCAGATTGCTGTTCTATAATGTTGAACTCTAGACCGTTGTTTTATGATCCAATTTACAGTGGTAACTTCTATTCCCACATAAAACCAGCCTCTTTCCGGTTGAAGAAGCTTTATTCACTGTTGATTATTATATAAATGTGTTTTGTCTATATCTACATAATGAATTTTATAACGGATATTTAAAGCAGCAGGAAGTAGGTTATGCGTGAAATATATACTATTCAGTTTACATACACGTATAACATTTGCAAAATATTTTTTCAGCACCGGGTCGCAATAAATATTAAAGCGTCGCATCAAAAGCGTGCTTGAAACTCCATAGCCGCAGGCTTCGTATGCCTCGAATAGTCATTCAGCCCCCGTATAAACAATCTATGCACACTTAGAAACAGATTGCCCGTAGCTTGCATAGCTTTCCTAAAATAACTTCACTCACAAGTTGTATATAGCCAACATTTCTCCCAGCACCGTTAAAAAAATGACTTAGGCAAATAAACACAGACCGTGGGCTATTCTAAACATTCACCAGGTAAAATAAATCTTCTAACCGGGAACGGTTTTTTAAGTTTTCATAACAAATTTGCTATACGACCGAGCAGTAAGTTTATTTATATCGATAATGACTTCATAAGCGTACTTAACATCATGTCGGTTCCCGTGATTCCGAGAAGTAACCGCGAAGAACACGTCAATGTGTGGCGGCTTGCGACCTACTTATAATTGGAGCTATAAGGTTGAACCATAGGTAAGAATTGCTTTGTTTGTTTAACATAGGTTACGGTTCTTATATTGTAACAAATAATAAATAATGAAGCTACGCCCGCTGGAATGCGCGCCCTAAACCGGAAACCGGGGCGCACTACCGTTATCGTCATGAAATTAGGAAACTAGTGTAGAAAATGTTTTTATATCGGTTGCTTTACTTTGATTTTACCTGTAAAAAGGTGAGACCTAAACCACTACATATGCTTTTTAAAATGCAATATCTTACTTACCTGAGTAAATATGAGCATGTATTTAATAATATAAGTTAATATTGAATGGAGAAATGTAGCATAAACGTATTTTAACTACATATCAACAATAATATCCGCTAAGCCTGATGCTATGTAATCGGCACATGCCCATGTCATATTGAGCACATCAGTTGTTGCATGCAAATTATAATGTGTTAGAGCACAACGATAGGTACATACGATTTGTTTAATATACAATATGTCAATATGTGACTTCAATGACCATGTACTCGTATGATAAGTATCTAATAGTTTTGTTTTTATCTTTCACGCGTATTCAATTGAAGCCAATAAAATGTTTAACAAATGTTTAATCAAGTAGTGCACATACAGGTGCTGTTGAACGAATATTCATGTGATATTTTTATTCTATACCAAACATGTACTTATTAGGGATGTTTTAAATTATTAGTAGGCACAAATGAAGCTCTATAATTCGCGAGAGTCAATTGATGATTAAGTTCGATCTAAATATCGTTTCTGAGAAGATAATGTTAAATAATGTTTAGGCTTGCTTGGCCTTGTTCTCAAACCGTATGCGATGTTTTGCTTAGCGTCTCGAAACATGGAACAATTGTAAATTATTTTGTGAACCACGTTGTTTACGTGTCCATGTGCCAATTAATTATTCTAGTATTGACCTTCGACGGCCCTTGTTCGCCGACCATAGTACACTGTCTGCATTGTTGGTCCTTGCCTGGAATTACGTCGTGGCCTGATGTCGTGATTCGTCGCCAGCCCAAGCCTTATTTGGCTTTACGTGATCTTTAATGTTACGAAACGTTTGAACCACTAGTGCAACGGTTTAAAACCCGACGGAAACAGGTTTGTGTACTTCAACCATATAAGTCGTTCGGTGACTTTTTCGACTTACACCTATTTAGTAAATATAGTGCTTATAACTGTTATCATGACTTAGGTAATAATGTTGAATTATAAATAATCCCCATTCCTGTTCTTAATATAGAACATCATTTAAAGTAATATGGGTGAAAGATTTTATTTAAATATACGGGTGTTAGGTTGTTTTGTAATCTCCAAAAGCGTTCATATGTGCTACGAAACAGTATTGAAGTGAGCGCATCGGAATTTAAAAAGAGCTATACAAAGCCTAACGTCATCAGCATGCGGTTCGTCGACGTGAATTACACATGAATGAAACAACATGCATTTAGGACATTTAAACTGCTGCCACTGACTAGGTATATAATTTCAATGGCGGGCAGCCAATTGTCAAAACTATAAAACGCTCGTTAAGGGTGCGTTTCCACCAGGGATGAGCGAGGATGCGTAGCGAGGAATGTGTTTTTTAAGAAACAATATTATCCCTTCATTTATCTAGCCTCGCTTAGTGCACTTGCGTAGCGGAGCGAGGTTTCTCTCCTATTGGTTCTTATGAAACGCATTCCTCGCTACGCATCCTCGCACATCTCTGGTGGAAACGCAGCCTTATGCAGGGCTCGTGCTGTTTGTTATCAATATTTTAGTTATCGGTCTTTGTAAAGATTAAGCTATTCTTAAATGAATTAAAAACAGATATTAAGTGCGTCTTATGTGTGGTCGTCATTCTTCTCTTCAAACTTAATGAATCTTATGGTAGCTAAGAGGTTTAAAGGGCGTTGGATTATCTGGCAACATGTGCTAAAAATAAATATGCTTTATAAAATAATTTAAAGGAATCAGGACAGGAACAAATATTGTAATTCGATAATGATTGTTCTGAAAAATTCTAAGAATACAGTTGTAGTAATTATGGCATTAGTTCTTCAATACAAATGTGTCAAAGATCTGTCATAAATGTTTCTTTTTTTGCGTCGTTCTATATACTTGGGCACAAATGGTTTTTAACATCGTGCTCTAAAACTGGTTATATCATTTGCCAAAACACTTTTTTGCTTCTGCTTACGCTACATTGAATTTTTTGTATCTATTTTTGTGTCATCTTTTGACTAGTTTATGTTTTGTATTAAATGCTTAAAAAAATTATTATAATATACAAACCTAAACTAAAAATTCAATCACGTAACAAATTTAAAAAAGCAAAGCTAATAAAATACTATTAAGTGAAATGATTCATTCTGTGTGCCTGCGCTAATGTTGATTTAAAAAAATCGAAAGTCCTGTGGTTCTACATCCAAATCACCCGTGTTCAGCTCCCTTTATTTCTTTTCTTTGCTGAAGTACCTTAGATGTCCAAATATTACGGGAAAAAAAAGATGCATGACAAATTGTTTTTTGCAGACATTCCCGATATCCCAGAGGACATCAAGAAGCTGCGGGCGTTGCAGATCGCAGACTTCAGCAGCAATCCCATACCTCGGCTGCCGGCGGGCTTCAGTCAACTGCGGGCGCTCACTGTTCTCGGCCTCAACGATATGTCCCTCACAAGTCTGCCCAGTGATTTCGGCAGGTGAGATAGTTACGCCCTTTAGAAAATGGTTTAAAGTTCATCCAAATGTCTACACTAAGTTCTTCACAAGATATTTCATGTCAGTGCTTTATTCAGAGTAAGTTTTGAATGTATAAAATTCGCGAGTTCTATGAATCCAATTCGTGACAATAAATAATAAATAAATAAATGGCAATAGTAATAAATAAATGGCTTAAAAACAATTAATCTAAGTATTAGCATAAAAGTTTATACATACATATTAGGTTTTGATACTTAGAAAACCTTGATAAAAGTATTTTTGGATTCTCTTAAACATGACATTGATTTTATGTTGGGTTCGTAGTAGGTTTCTATAATTTACTTATTTCGAATACTTAACAATGAAAAGATTACTGTTTGAAAATTCAGTGCTTTTTTCTGAATCGTAACTACTTGGTTTTATTCTGATATCTACTACGAATAGATGAGAGCGAAAGTTACTGAAAACTTATAAATTGTCTCTAAACAGCATACATATTGTCAATTATATGTATAACTACCTAGGTATTGTATATTAAAAACTTGGAAAGAGTAGGTACTGTTATAATACAAATTATGTGGGTTCTTTATATCTCATTTTTGCTACGTTGTTTCTCGAGAAGATTATTATCTAATCAGACTAGATACGAGAGGGGATTTGTGACGAATTATTCGAAATACGTTTCACTATACGCGATGAGATTGAAACATTATTTCGACATCCTTTAGAAGTATGTAGATGAATGATATCGCTAAGACGCTGAGGCCATGTTGTGATGGATTAATATGGACGTGTAAAGTAATCCATCATGTACGTACTCTTTTCTGCCGTTACCGTCGAATGACCACAGCGTGACTAATGCTTATTTTCCTTGTCCTTTAGTTGTACAACGACGCAGTACTTGGTTATTATCATCGCGATGTTTATGTATGCCATCAAAATATAACAAGGTGTACTACTAACATCGTAAGATTGTGCCTGTAGTGTGTATATATTAAATAAATATAATATGAACAGACATCTGCCCCCCTTGGTCCAGTGGTTTGTGACCCTGATTGCTGAGTCGGTTATGAGTTCGATTCCCATCTGGAATATTTACTTAACGTTTGGCTGAATGCTCCCGTTGATTCTAACCCGTGAAATACTAATTTTTACGTAAATCGGCTAATTACTATATGCCTCAGAAGCCTAAGTTATAACATCTGTTATATGCATTTGAAAGGCCTGTTTAAATAGGTCCAACCGTTTCGAGAATTAATAGGAACAATAACATGACAAGGGCTAATCAAAAATATTGAATTTTTGATACCTCTTTGTAATCTGCCACTAGTTTGAAAAACCCAGCGTCTTACATGTGATGAATGTACCTTGAATACAAATCACATAACTCTCGTGAACAGTTGCCACTCCACAGCTAACGTATATTATTATCAGTGAAAGGAAGAAAGAGTTCGTTGTGTGCCAAGCTTTTTGTTTCCTTTGAACATCCTTCCTTAGGTTCTATGGGTCTTTTGAGTATCATTCCAAGTGGCGTTCTCAAGTGTTCATAATCGCGACGACTCGTGTAGAGCGTGTTTGCTCCAATCTTGATTTTTGTCTAACATTTCTATGTAGTATTAATAAAACCATGTTAATCAAAATCTTAAGGATTTTATTATATCCTTATTAGCGATGAATGTGAATTACTATGTATATTAAATAAAGTCTGTTAAGGTGTATCATGTACCTATACTTTTTAAATATTAAATATCACCTAATTCCGTGGCATGTAGGTTTGATAACTAATAAACACACAGGGCGTGCCTACGAAGCATATTATCTCGGATTCTTATCTGAAGTTTTTAATACCGGGATGTTGCCGTAACTGGTGTGACGTCATCGGCTATTGCAATACTTTCTTGTTTACCTGAGTTTTATTCATGTTTTTCTTGACCACGATCACCTTTTTAGTGTATCTACTCGAGTTCGAAAGCTACGCTTTGTGCTTACGAAATTTTTTTGAATGAGAGAACGGTGTACACGATGCAACGCTCGAACAAAGCCTCGTTACATGATGTAACAAAAACAGCGCAGACTTTATGTTGCAATGATATTTTTGCTTTTAATAACACACTAACCTAAATTTTGTTGTTCTATTAAATTTACTTTACGAGCTTTGCGGTATATCATAAATTGTATAGTAGCAAAAGTTTATGTTTCCGCTAAATTTAGGAGACCACCCGAGTGTAAAGCAATACACAAAATGCATATCTTATATGAATTTTGCCAACACAGGGGATACTTACTAACTCAGAATGTATCACTTCACTTGGATGAATCATCAAGCGATGGTCGCGTTTAGTATTGAGCGTAACGCTAAGTACTTTGACATCTGGTGAGGAATGCGGCTCAAGGCTTCCAACATGAAACATGCTTATTGCGTGCTATCGGTAAACAATACCATACTTTTGTTACACAATGGCATTTCTCGTGATGTATCTCTCCGGCGAATTTTTAGGACGTATGTTATCATCAAGTTTACAGGAACAAGTCGATAGCTGTAAGAATTAAGAGATATCGTTAATTAAAATGAAGATTATCTAGTAACGTATCACGCAAGATTGTAGCCAAATGCTGGTTTCGACCAAATAATATCAATATAACATCTAACATGTTATGTGGATAGGATTTTCTATAAGAGTATAATTATTGTATATATAAATATAATTATAATGTTATGGAAATTTATATTTGAAATTTTCATTTAGAACCATAACTTTAAGCCATTGAATGAAAATAGTCTCACATTAGAAAAATTGTCCATAATTCTGTATTATAACTAGGTACATTGCAAAATGCAATAGAGTTAGTACGTCGGCAAGGAAACTTGTAATTGCGGGTCATTAAACATGCGAGAATTTTGATCATGTATTATACATATTTTATAAATAACAGTTGCCCCAGTTCCTTTTAAACTATCAATGACAGGACATGGTAGTCTGAAATAAACATCATTAATAAAATTGCTTGCTGCAATACTTTATTTATAAATGGATTTTCTTTTTATTTGAGGTTAAGTTTTTTTAAAATACATTAAGATAGCACGATTCATATGCTATTGTGATTATGTATTTTACAGGACTTAATTAACTCTATACTCTAGTCTATTGTCTTTCAAAAATTCCCAAGTTTCTTTGTTACGTAACTTACAGGTACCTAGATTTATATTCTGAGAAAATTTTGCGGCTTAGTATTTTAAATAAATGCACCTGTCGAAATCGACAATATTATTAATAGGTCGATTGCTTTTAATATGAAGGGATAAAAACTCATACGCTTATTTAAAATTAATGGTTGTATACTTTGATTTCAGTCTGGTGTCTCTCCAGTCATTGGAGTTGAGAGAAAATCTTCTAAAGTCACTACCGGAGTCGCTCAAGAACCTCACGAAACTAGAGCGCTTAGACTTGGGCGACAATGACATCGAGGAACTGGTAATGATTGTTTTTCATGTATCATTCGCAAAGTTAAAATAAATCCTAAAAGTATTATCGGCAGAATGATTTCTGAACCGAAACTATTTATAACAATCTTCTTAATATTAATTACAGCCGGGATTTATTGGGGAGCTGCCAGCTTTACAAGAGTTATGGCTGGATCACAACAAATTGCAATATTTGCCACCGGAGATCGGTAACTTAAAAGCACTTGTATGTTTGGACGTCAGCGAGAACAAATTGGAGAAGCTTCCAGAAGAGATCGGTGGTCTTTGTTCTCTTACCGATTTGCATCTTTCCCAAAATATGTTGGAAACAGTTCCCAACGGCATCGGTGATCTCTCCAAACTAGCCATATTGAAGTTGGACCAAAATAGATTACACACCTTAAATGTAAATGTTGGCAGGTGCGTATAAAACCCTTACAGTCACGTTAAAATAATTATAAAATATTGATATTGTCTGCTGTAATATCAAAATGTTTCGTTGTTTCAGGTGCATAAATCTTCAAGAGCTTATTCTGACCGAAAACTTCCTAATGGAGCTGCCTAAATCAATAGGGAATTTGAACGAGTTAACCGTACTGAATGTAGATAGGAATTCATTGGCAGATATACCTCTGGATATAGGCAACATGACGCTGCTGGGTGTTCTGAGTTTGAGAGATAATAAGCTGACCAAATTGCCCAATGAACTTGGTAACTGCAAATCGCTGCATGTCCTGGATGTAAGTGGGAACAGGTAAGTCGGTTTATTTTCATTCTCAAAAGCGTTTACGTCTTATTTCATATAATTTTCTTGCATTAACAATTATGGCCAAATTGAAAAGATTAAGAAATGTACTGAAAAATCCGCGACCACAACCATATTACAAAATTAATAACAATAACAATGTTACATAACCGTAACTAGAAATTTATTCCAAAATCAAGGCCAATTTGTCTTAAATAAGTTTCATGCTAACGGTTTTTATGAAACCGCTGGAATCAAAAGCGCACTTCCATTTGGCCTTTAACTCTACCGTTTTAATCAATTAGCGATGCTCTTATCGGTAAACCATCTCGAACGGGCAGCGCAGTTTGTGCGCGGGGCACTTTCCATTAGAAATATTATAAGATTTTCGTATTTACTCATAACAAGGCGCGTTTTTTATGTGGGAACTATTGTTGTTTTTTTTCACGGCATTGGATTACAATAGCAGCTGTTAACTGCCGCGTATCTGTAATTAAAATATAGCGACCTTTTTAGGTTTTTTGTTGCCATTACTTTATTAAGCATTAATAATCGTTTTTATAGCGCATCAAGATTTGTGTTAGATAGATTAGGAATGAATAGTACCGCATTATTTTACAGATTACAGTACTTACCGTACACGCTGGTGAATTTGGAGTTGAAGGCGGTTTGGCTGTCGGAGAACCAAGCGCAGCCGCTGCTGACCTTCCAGACGGACAGGGACGAGAGCACCGGCGAGAACGTCCTCACCTGCTTCCTGCTGCCCCAATTAAGTTACACTCAGCAACCAGGTACGAGACGTGCGCTTTGCTTAACAGAACGTTTGAGCCATTTTCCTGCTTTCGGTGTACAGTTTAGGAATTTTCACATTGGTCAGGAAAGTTTACATTCATCCAGAGGGTTCTCATATTGTATATGTCTCGGTATAAGTCTGTTTCGTCACTACCTTACCGCCTATTCAGTCAGAAAGTACTGTTGGCATTATATGCATACAGTTTGTAATGTATATTAGGCATACACATGAGGCGTTTAAATCTAATCCTCAGGAGTAGTGATATATCTATAACTGATTTCATTATAAATGTTTACTGTTATTTGGGATTATATAGTATAGCTGACTATAGACTCCAGCAGCCATTGGGCATTCAATAACAATCATACCCAATAGTCACTTACATGGCATTATAATTAACTATGAATTTATATAAATCAAGATAGTGTAATATTCTTATGTGTATACTTTGGATTTAACAAACATGTGGTGTAAATTTGAAATGTTTATTGAAATTTATTTGTAAATGAACGCGAGGATTGCTCTCACCCTGGTTGCCACTCCTGAGAAATAAGATTTTTATTTGCTTGTGTTGGCTGTGGAGATACAAACACTTTGCAATATTAGATTTGACGGGGTGTTGATCTTTTATTATATTTGTAAATTCTGTACATTGTGCCTCATAACATTTTAGTAAAACTCAATATCATGAATTTTTTGCACCTAAACAATTTTTTCTTCTCACTTCACACAACTTCACTCAAATGGGATTGGCTATAATAAAATGTGTAAACAATTTAGTGTTATTCAAGATTGTCCGTAATTGACCATATTTAAAAGATGATTATAAAATTGTTACATTGTATGTATCTTGTCAACTTTTATCGATTTTTCTGTGATACATATGCATATATGATTATATGATTTTCAAATTATAAATTGTATACCATATACATATATACCAGAGGAGAATTTTGCTGATATAATTATTCTTTATATAATGTTACTTACTAAGAAAGGGATTTTGTGAATTCCGCGGTCTTTCTATAATAGTGGCGTAAATTTAATTCTTTATGCTACACCATATATCAGTCAAAGTACCAGTTTCTTACTTATATTTACGATTAATAAAACATCACAACGTCGTAAAAGATGTAACACAATATGGGGCGTATTATGTACAGTCAGTGATAAAAGTTTAGTTATATTTCACGGTAATTGCCTTAGCACTTGGATATAATTGTTTTTGTCGCTGACTGCACGGGCTTTCGTTCGTATAAATGATCATGTACTGTATATGTATTTCAATGTTCTTTTTTCGCTTTTGTTTTTTTGCTTCTTGTGCTTTTTTTATAATTATGCCAATTGTCGGTGACAATTTATTAAAGAAGTGTGTTTTTATTATGTAATTTTTCCATCACCGTCTTACACCGTTAAGTACAATAAATCGTCGCCGACCATTATGTTTTGTTTTGCTGTGTAAATATACTAAAAGTCACTTTTGACACTTGTCACATCACAAATAGAGTTGGAACATACATCTGAGGTCGGCAGTGGCACGTGGTACAGGGAACACAGATTTAATTCACAGTCACAAGAACTAGATAGAATAAGAGGTAAGTTTCACTACAGCTATTGTTCAAATCTATCAAACTTCTTTGTCTATACTAAATTTACCTGTACATAGATTGAAAACATATATTTATTTAACTGTACTTAGATGAAAACTATTAGATTAGTAATAAAGCTAATTTTCCGATTATACAGATAGATTAGTTAACAGTACTGAAACGACATCTTTTATCGGTTCATCCCTTCTCAAGTAATACCCGAGGCTAGAGAGACATTTTAATTAAATAAATTAAAAATAAACATTCTTTTAGTAACATTAGTATCAGTATAAAAGTATAAATTGTGACATATTAATTAATACATTCCCAACCAATTACTTAAAACATTTATTAAGGCTAGTTTGGTTAGTCATGATCATGATATGTGTTGTGTTCAATAAATGAATAGAATTCTAAATTAGTAACGCAATGGAATTAAATTGCAAGGATTTCTATTGAGAAATCCTTGCAATTTAATTCTATAATAGAGCATTGGCTCTATTATATTTTCTTTCATACTCACAGTACGTTTGAAACACGGTTGCACAATATGCTATTTGGTGTCTTGTTTTAATTTCTTTTGCTGTTTGTATAATCATAGTATTGTGTCGTCCTTCATGTATAGTATGGTGTAGAAGTAGTCTCTAGAATATTTTTAGTGTAACACCTATCTCTTATTCCCTATTCAAAATCACAAATCTAAATTGATCAAATTTTTGTATAAGTTTTTGTTCATTCGCTATAAAACCGATATATGAAACCCACTAATAGTTTTCCGATTAAAATTACAAAATCTCTTAAAGGACTCAAATTTAAAAGCGATAGTATTTAACGAGTGGCATTTTTATTTGTGTCGCCAGTTACATATGAAAGTGTTGCTCTGCAGAATCGACGATATCACGCGACAGAGACTCGGACGACGACTGGGAGGAGAAGGAAGCGTCGCGGACCATATCGGTCAAGTTCACCGAGGACGTGTCCGAGGCGAAAGAGGTGAGGCTCTGCTGTTGTTACATGTTCGTACCTTACAGGACGCGGCCGTGCGCACGCGTCGGCTGCTTTGAAACTGTGCGTTACTATGCACCGGTTCGTGCCCGCCATATAGGCGTCTTAGCTAGGAATAAATGTAGACAGGTAGGCGGTTGGCTTGCGAATAAATTAGGAAACATTTGCTCGCGACAACGGACCTACTTGACACTTAGCTCTATATTAGTTGCTCTCGAGTAAGATTTCAAACGAATCAAATTTGGTTGGGAGTAAATTATTATCAGTATTATTTTATATCTCAGGGCCAAATTATGCATGGACAATTTATATGTATCTATCGTATGATGTTTACAAATAGCCCAAAGCGTAGTGTATGTTCAATTAATTTAAAATGTTTTGTAACAAACATGCAGTATTATATATAGATAAAATTGTATCCGTTTTATAAATATGAAATAAAAACACGTTATTTTTCGTTTATGTTTTATTTTATTTTACATGTTATTATGGTTTTTTGTTGTTAATAGTAATAAAACGAATGCTTTTTGTTAACTATACATTTGTGGGTAGCATAACATAAATGTGTCTTTAATCTGCTAATTAGAAACTCGGATTAAAATCCGAAGTAAGTTTTCCTTAGGTTACATATATATTTACAATACAGGTCCAGGACGCCAATTTCAAAAACTCCCTGTACAATACAGTACATTAAATGGTTTGAAGTAGGTTGAAATGTTTTGATTTACGTTAGTTATAAAAACTGAACCTTGCAATCAAAACTGCTTTTGACCGCTGCAAAGTTTTGAATGCAACACATAACATGCCTATATTATGAATAAATAAACAAATACTTGTTGCTTTAGGTATAGTTTTGATTGCGATATGATTATTAATGCATGTGTACATCAAAACAGTCTTTTACAAATATTGATTCTAAAGAAGATACGAAGGTGGAGTTTCTAAGAAAAACCTCTATAATTAAATCACATGTCACTGATAACATATTATTATCAATAGTACAATAATATAACTAAACAACTAACTGTTGTTGACGTTTTTTCGAGGAACTGGGTATATCTTTCTTTAGCATTTGTTATATCAGTCTAATTATGTCTAATTATAACAGTCACCGTACACAGATGCTGGTAGTAATGTTCACAGTTACCCATTAGATGACGTCACGTTGAAATTATTACTGCTACCACATTTAGATTGAAACTAGCTTTAATGCACTGTTAATGAATTGTATATACAAACGAAACGTTGATAAGCTAAAGTATTGCATTTGGGTTATAAATATAATAGATAATCTATTTACAATGTTTTCATGGATAATAATCATGTTTTTCTTATCAAAGCCATTAATGGTTAGTGTAATGGATGTGCAAACTACAATATACATATTTTGTATACAATATTCAACGTTTCTTGTGAAAATAATATCAGTGTATCATTTTATTTCGTGAAATGATTCTACCTTACGACACAATTTTATTTCATATTTTGTATTCATAATATGCATAATTTACATAAGTGCATACAAGGAAATAGTGTGAAGGGTAAATGAAAGTCACGACCAAACAAGTCATTTATTGTTATGATTAGCCTTGACATATTTATTCAATATTTGTAATTAATTAATTGTTTTAAGTTTACCTGTACTGGGATTTTACATTTGCTATTAAGGAAAGTACTCGCATTACTTGTGTATCGTGTATTTGGTGTGTGTTTGTGTAGATGTATTATGATTGCGTTCTCCCCGGACACGCTTGTGTTGTCATTCAAGGTTCCGTCGATTCAGGAGGACAGTGACGAGATGACGTCGGACTCGTTCTTCACGGCACAGTCGATGCTAGGGCTCCGGAAGCCCATAAACGTAGTCCGCAAGCTAGTCACCACACAGCGAAGGAGCTCGCTACAGAAGCTCTCCTCCTCTATAACTAATCTTGCCGAGGTACACGGCGTTGCAACGCACCGAGTGCAATCACATAATTTTACAAGTTATCCTACTGTGAATAATTGCTCTTTCCGGTTTTCATGTACACTCCAGCGTAGCTGAAAGTAACTTTAGATCTAAGTAACAGGTAACAGGTCCTAAACAAAGTAATATGTTGCCATATACGAATATTTTAACGTCCCTACAATATTCCTCACAAGCGGTGCTTTCTGCCTGCCCCGTTATGGACCTGGCGTGTTTGTATAAAAACCTACAGTGTAAATATGATTGAAAATATAAGAAACAAATAAGTTTTTAATTAAACTAACAAGGAAAATCAATCGTTCTGCTAAAATGTACAATTTTTTTTCAAGTTAAAGATTGGTACAAAGTAGCTAAATAAAAATATGTATTCGTATATTTATAACCTTATAAAAGTACATATTGTTTTTTGTCTGAATTTAATTATTGTGATTGCACTCAACCTTGAACCGTATGCACTGCCTCCACTAAGCCTCTTGATCCTCCTTTGGTCCGAATATTTTAGCTGAAAGTAGACTAAAAGTAATCTAGATTAGTCCTAATTTGTATACGCCTAACGTTTCTATATCAGTATACCAAAATTTTGTTATGTTTATTTGGTTTAAATTTAGGTTTAATATATTTACATATGCTGGCATTTTTAAAATTCTGCTTTTAGAGAAAGTAATAGACCCGCAAATTAGTCACATTACTAATCAAATAGATACTTTGAATCGTTCTAGACGGCATTGTAAATAGTTTGCAGAGGTTAATTCACGTGACCAGCGCGATTGTTGCAGACACAGAGTGCGATATTAATATACAAACGGTTCGATTGAAGCAGAGCGCACAGCACTATTTGATTAGCACTTACAGTATACAGTAGACTAGTCCGGTGTTTCAGAGACACGTCGTGACATGGCCGAGGTGAAGCAGCGTGTGATATCATATCCCGTGAATCATTCCGCCTCGCACCGTATCATTAACATTATGCGCTTAATAGGTTAAGTGGCAATTGTAATTTTTCGTGGTTTGTCATTTTAGGGATCCCGCCCGTGAAGTTTCATATCTGGTTTATTCGTCGTATTTGTTTTCTGATAACATTCCGTAGTTGAAGCGTGTTACAGTGAATAGGAAATTTTTTGGTTATTCTCAATACGCTGGCTAACGCTTCTAAGTAGATTCAGCCTTATTAATAGCTTTTTAAAATAAATATCTTAATGGTATTGTTGAAAAAGTAAAATAGTATTTGTAACATTACATTCCAATAAGCGACCGATACACTATATTATTAGGTACATTATAAATAACTCGTACTGAACCCATCACTAGTTTCCAATTCCTTTTACTCTGACACTATTTATATCTAGCGTTAAAATTTAATACCTCATGTTTATACCCTTATCTTAAGATAGATTAGTCTAGGTACATTATGGTTTAACATTCCTAGCTCTGGCACTTTTTATATGACATCAGAGTCTCTACCTTAAACACTTTGAATTAGGACTCCAAAGATTAGAGACCACAAAAGGCATAATATACATCATAAACTTTATAGTATTTACCAATTGTCAATTGGCATGCGCATGTTTTTCCTCTATTTGTCCGAACGTGAGCCATCCATTCCTTGTTTATTTGTCGTTTCAAGAGAAACTAATGTAGATTATGTTTGCAGACACCGTTCGTGCGTCAAAACACACCTCATCCCAAGGAATTGAAGGCGAAAGCGCACAGACTTCTCTTGGGGCGGTCACCGGAGCAGTCCACGCCGGCTTCCGCACAGGAACCGCCCACCACCAATGGCATAGTTTCGTCGCCGCCTGAACCCGTGCAAACCGTTACCGAGGAAGTTGAGGTAAAGTGGCAAAACTATTGTGGACTTGGCAGCTCTCGGTATATGTACTTAAATATGAGATTTGTAAACTTGTAAATGTAACGTTACACTGGGATCCTCGTTAGTCAGGGAGGCAATACTGTAATGTAATGCTCAAAATCGTATCTGAAACGATGCAGGCGGATGAACCAGGTGAGGGATATATACACCTTAAACAAATCGGAGATATACTATAGGATCTTTTAGAACTTTTAATAGACGAATTTGTTAGATGACAACAGAGAGGTCAAGCTATATTTACTTTTTTTGTGTATAATGCTTACTTGTTTAGTACATTCGTAGTTTGTTTTAGCCTGTAAATGAAGATGAAGGTCATTCGGAGGTTCCGTCAAATCAAATCAAGGAGGATGAAAGCGACAGTCAGACGGTACAAGACAAGGAATCATCGGAAGGCGAACAAGACGATGACGACTCTGATGAACTGGAGGTATGCATGCTTGTACTATTAGTTATATCAATCATTCACATAATACACGGTAAACTACTCAATACCCGAGCAATCAGTCTTCGGGATTATGAGAGTTCGTTAACATAGATAACATAACATAGATGTATTACTTGGGGATACACACGTAATGGTAGCTAAATGTACTGAATAACATAATAATTATTTGATTTTTATATATCATGGGTGAATGAAACATTAATACATATTTAATGGAGTTGCTATTAACAAATATGGTTCGACTCTTAAAGGTCACGCTTTATCATGGGGAGCCCGTGTAACATAATATGCATAAGCTATGGATAAACTTTTATGGGTGTAGTAATAATTGCAATAATTTTGTTCGTTAGTGTAATTTTAAAGAATCTGTGTGTCAGAGTATAACAAAGTACCTGCCGTCCAATATACTTCATCGTAGGTACTGTTAGAGAATTATCAGATGCCGCTGTATAACAGATATCAAGGGAATGTAACGGTCCATATGAAACGTCTGCGTATAAATTTTGTTTTTTTTTGTCATTTATAAAGGGACCAAAAATTTATAAAGCAACATAAATTACTTTTAAATATCTGTTCGAAAATATATTACAGTATGAACTATTGTGAAATTTTATACGTAGTCATAGACGGACATACGAGTAAAAAGAGTATAATATAGTGCAGATGTTTGTGTACTTGATACCTGTTATGCGGTGACAAGTTTGGACGGCAGCGGGCGGGTAGCGTGTCGGTCGAGGGTTAAAGCGGGGTTGTGTGGGTGGCGGTAGCGCGGGCGGCGCGTGGCGTGGCGCGCGGGCGTGGCGGAGCGCGGCGCGCGGGGGGGCGGGCGGCTGCACCGCCGCGACACGCCGCACCACCTCAAGAACAAGCGCGTCAACCAAATCGACGCGGGCCGTGCGCGCGATCTTATTGCGCAGGTGCTGTGTTTGCGGCTTATACATGTTTTTGTTTTGTTAGATGTTGGTCATACCATTCGATTATAAAAACGCCTCGAACGCACACTTTTAGCTAGTTCCACATGCGATCGAGTCGCTTTTATTATTGTGCTTGTAACATAACATCACTGTCGACGTTTTTGTTGAAAGCTGCGCTACACCTTCGAGGATCTACTTTAGTATTGTTGTCGCTTTTAATTCGCCTCACCTCATCAACAAAAAAATCAAATCTAATTAAACAAATCTGCCACAATTATATACAGTCTTATCTAAGTGTTCTATCGGAAAGCTTAATTCCGTGGAATTACGGCATATTTATTTTCAAAAGAATATACTTATGAACGGGCTTTAAAGTGGTTGCGCTAGTTCTTAGTCCTTCTCTACAACTACATCTTTCAAATGTAGCAGCTTAGAAGAAATACCATTTACCATAATATTAGTACGTATAAGATCGTGTTTGTTAGTAGTTTGGTGTTACTTCATTCAAAAATTCAATATTAATGGTTTATTTAAACTGATATCATCAGTTCTACATAGATTTCTTTTTCTATTTGAACTGTCTGGTAATGTCATGTTACAAATTAATGTAATGTGACAATGTATGTAATGTAACGTTACAAATAAAAAGTTATGGTAGGTATGTGATGTCTGCTATGAAGAGATAATAAAAGTTTTATTAAACAGGAAATACACTGAAAGTTCTATCGGATTAATGGAAATTGCTTACACATAAATTTCGTAGTAGGTATTTACAAAGTTGTTTAATGGGAAATGAAAATTGTAAGATTACTCGCCATGACCGTAGCGAATGCTGTTTAATATCCACTTTCCTCTAAGCACTTATATTAAATTACACTACAAATATTTATCGCAAGAAAATATTGGTATCAAAATTAATCCAACACTACACTAAAATTGTTGTATTAGCCGGTATAAGCGATCAGTGTATAAACAAACCATCTCATGAAAATTGTCAACGGCAATTACCTTGTAATCACATTATGCCACTATTGTATTGTTCCTTTTTTACGTAAAATCCTATTGGCTTCTTTATTTATCACAAAAAAAATCATGGAGTTGTACTAAAAATAGCATTGTATAACAAGTTATGTATAATTAAAGCAAGCGAGATTTTAGTGTGCACTGACGAATATCTCAAATTGCAGACAATTCACAATACAATATCTCAATTTGCAGCGATCCAATACACAATTAAGTTTAAATGACACTTCCATAAATCCCCTCTACGTGCCAAACCCAACTTCCCTACCAGCCTCCATTATGAAAATGAACAGGCGACTTCGAACAAGTTTCTCGAACTATAAAAACTGGTAGATGTTAGCTACCTGTAATTTTTGACACGTTCCGAGGACTTCTACTGTGTTTTAATAGGTTGTTTGCATATACATACATACACTACTCAGCTTTACATATTTCTTATATCTCCAAAATAATATACGACGCTCCGATTGCCTGTAAATCTTTACATGCTTCCTTATTTTTATGTCATCTACATCTTTTGTCATATTTCTAACTATGAATAATATTCTGTCAAGTTATATTAGTCACACCTGCCTAGCTCGTGGTAAAACAATACTTTAATGATATACGCCGTGCGGTTCCCGACGCCAATCATCGTAACATCTGCCTGTTTAATCCGCAACACATAATCAATACATCAATGCTTAGAGATGTTACTTTATAAGCAGTTACAGGATTTAATACTGATATCGTAATGATGAATTAACAGGCGTCGTGGTTGTAGCTTTAACAAATCATTTGTGAATTTGATTTTCCATTTTACTCAACTTAATAACTCAACTATTACTGTAATAAATACTAATATTATAAATGCGAAAGTAACTGAGTCTGTCCGTCTGTCTGTTACGCTTTCACGACCGAATCAGTCTGCCGATTGTAATAACATTTTGTATGGGGATAGTTTGAAGCCCAAGAATGAACATAGGATATTTTTATTCCAATGTTCCCACAGGATCGCAATCCATGCGGGTGACACCGGGAGGCTCACCTAGCATATCCAACATACATACCGCGTAGGTCTATTTTTATACAGTCGGTAACAATATTACTGTTTTATAGTTAAACATATTTTCGTATTACCTACTTTGTGAATATGAATATGGAAATATTTTGTTATTTATTCACTCCACTGTGCCTTGTTTGTGGGGAAAAACATATCGTTCCTTAGAAATGTCAATTAAAATAGCCTTTGACCTTTGTACATTTATAAATAGGTTTTTGTGTCGCGAACGCCGTGGCACGCGAAACGTAGACAATTTATCACCTAACAGTTCTGCTATTTTCATCCGTCGCTTTTTTATGTCGCAGTTTTTGTTGTTTCCGTATAACGACATCAATGGGCTTACAGAAAATGAAATTAGTTACAAAAAATTATTATCTATCATAAATACATTTTTGTACTACAATATTTATTAGATATACTGGTGGTGTTATTGATTGAGTTATCCTTAAAATACATGAGATTGCGCTATACGCACATATTCTCATAATTTACTTTGTTAAGATTCAATTGTTCTTAAATTGAACGTCCACATTGAATACAGGTACATCATAGTTAAAAGAGGTCCGATTTCCTATCTAATATTGCGTTATAATGTATGCGCACCGACAAATTTTAATGACCGTACTAAGCAAGCTATTTGGCATTGAAACATCGCAGCGATTATACTGTTAATTTTCAAGATTAAGTAGTTAGCGGTCATGATCTTGAACTTAACTGTACCGTGCAACTTGCCACTTTCCAAAGCTGATTTGTCACCTACATTTGTAACGCTGAGTACATTTTCATTTAAAATATTTAGAAACGAGTGCAGTGTTTAATTGCACTTCTCGCTGCGTGCACTTGTTAATTGCATTGTAACTTAATTCCTGAATTAGATCGCGATCGTGCGCTTTTCATCACGACGCGATCTATAACCAACTCCACCACAACCACGTAATGCCACGCGAAAGGGTAAAAGCGAACCGCGTACAAATTTCTCATTCGCCGGAGAACACAGAAACAATGAGAGTCGTGAGATCGGCTCGCCGTACTCTGTGAACGCTCCATTCTTCGATCAATAATATCACAGGTGCGTATAATAAACACTCTGTTGTGGCGTGGAAAGGGAATTCAGTTCCAAGAATATTATCTAACTGTACCAACGTTGCGTCGCTTTAAACGATAAAGTACATTTTGAGTATCGGTTCATTTTATTTTTATACATGAGTGTGTTAAAACGCTGCAATTCGGTTAATAAACAATAAATCTGTCCACGAATCACTCCGTTTCTGTAAGCACGACTCAAGCGTGGGTAATTGTCGGCACACTGTGGCTGTTACGGGCTGATGCGCGCGGGCCCTCGACCACAACGCTCGCCGTAGACCCTCCGTGAGGTTCGCAGAAATGATTGTCTTCTGCTCTACCGTACACGACGATGCTATGTGTTTTTCTATAGTTGTATTTCCTCCAACACAAATGTAGCTTAATAAGTGGTGTAGACGTCTAGTACATAATGTTTGCCGTGTGCTTTGTCTGTGCTTATTATGAGGTGCTTAAAAGCTGCAGGAGGCTGGCTCGCCCGGGTGAGATTAGTTTGTAAGATACAGCGGTATTAAGACCGAGATTTCAATTAAGATCACACTGCACTTTATTTGGCTTCTATTACTTGTGGTTCATCTTTATTATATGTATTTCGCCGTCATTTTTATTTATATTATGCATTTCTATCACGAATTACGTCATTCATATACATGTTTGCTTCGTTTATACGGTGTTTTATTACTAATACAAATACATACATCCCATTTTTATTAAATTGTTCGTTGTTCTCGTAAACACTGACGACCATTACCGTCTGTTAATATATTCCTTTATTCCAGGCGATTAAGAAACGAGATCAAAACGACGACCGGAAGACTGATGAGGAAGAAACTGCCGATGATATTCCTGATGGTGAGTCCAATATTTGTATAACCTATATATAAACACCTATATATATATACACCTCTAATATAAAGTGTTTTTAAATTTTCTCTATACATTGTGTTGTTAGTTTTTGTAAGATGAGACCTTTAGGCTTTAAGTGCCTATAAAGTATTGCATACATGGAACATTGATACATCTATGAAGAGATTTCCTTCATTCGATTTTTCATAGACATTGAGCTCACTAGCTCATGTTGTGTATTATTTAATTCAATTACATTAATTATATTTACATATTTACATTTACATATTTACATAATTATAATTAGATTTTCATAAATGGCATATAAACGTTTCCTTCGCCAATTCGTCAACCATTGCAACGTGATCGCGACGGAATGTACCTACTCGTAAAATTCGTGAAGTATCACTAATATATATACGCTTACGAAATTCATGTAATACATACATATATGTATAATGGCGTACTATATAATACATGGAAATAAATGAAACCTTTATGCGACCTTTAGTTCCGAAATTTGAAAGTACAGCGGCGCACATCGCGTTCGGATAGTGCACGACCCGTCGTTAGTCGGCGGCTGTTGCGACATCGCTTGACGCGGTCGTGCGCACGCGCACTCGGCCCTCTGTCACGAGCGCATCTCCGTCTCTTCTCCGTCCCGGCCTCACGGGTGACTTTCCGTTTTAACAACTTCACTATCAACGTCAAAAAACAGCATGCAGTAATACGCCATATTTAATTACATCATAAAATAACATTAGCAAAATTGTTGAGTTTATGTATGTCTTATTGAATATATTTATTAAATGTACGTTTCTTAAGGACATGTAGCGAATTGTAATAGGACTTTGTTTTAAACGATCGTGACCGGTCATCAAATCCGTTTATTGCACGTTCACGAGCGGATCTAAATCTTTGACGCTTGTCAGTGCCGCAAAATTAATCAATGTTACCTATGCAGCACGTGTATTCTTATTAAGAAGTATATAGCTTTTGCTTTAAGACGGAGTTTCTAAATGTTAAAAATAAATTAAATCCCCCTTTCAATTCAATTTTAAATTGTCTATGTTTTACGTTGGTATATATTTGAGACCGCCGTAATATAACTATTTATCTTTCAACTATTATTAAGTTATGAGAGTTGTATCGTACAACGACGCTATCGCTGCTAGGCAATGAGTAATGGACTATGGTCTATCGAGTGTTTGCCTTTAATTAAGAGCCCTAATTATCCTGTTGCTTGGAAAGTAGCGATCGAGCTTATCTAAGAGAAAGAATGATAGTCTCAATGATCCCTGACCCAAGATAAAAGCCAGGATCCACGATTTACGAGTAACACGCTCTTTCAGTCACGGGCAATAGTAATTCAATGCGGGTTGGTATATGAGTCCCTATGTAATCCTTCATTAGCTGTTATCCATCTAAAGAACATTTGCAAAAATACTGTTTTGTGAATCGGAACAGAGCAATTTTTCTGCTTTTTTTATGTATTCTTGTTTTTATCAGAGTAATACGAAAACAGTACTTTTTGTTGTACACTCCGAACCTGCAACTATTCACGCTCCATACACGTAAATTACAGTACAATTAGATTCGTCAAGATATTAAGACCTCTTGTGACATAATGTACTCTACAATTTGATTGTACAAGGTTAAACAATGTATTTATGTCCAATCTAATCGTATATCCTTATCATGTAATATCATTGGAATATAAAAACTATATACATTCTTGGGAGTTTATTTATGTTTCATACTTAGCAACAACATTTTTAACCGTACTTATTTATTTTTATCCGTTGGGTTAGCTGTGAGATCATTTAAGTTCAACCTGGCGTAATCTGTTTGAACATCTGCGTTTTCAACACTGCAGCAGTACCTACAGAGTGTTTATACGCAATGTTTGCGACCGCCATACAATCGGTATCGCGATGCTATCAGCTTATCTATACACTCGACGTGCCATTCTGCTACGTTTCCACCCAGTGTTTCACACACATACGAAGTTAGCACCGGATTCCGTTAAATGCAGTGAAATTTTACTAATCAAATGTTCGCTTCGCGTGTTGTTCGCTTGCAAACTATGCGATAGAAATTCATTATCTGTCTTCATACGTTTATACGGAGGCGGACGTTTCAGGCTTGTTTTGATTCCATTTGTTCGAAAATAGACCGTCGAGATGCCGAGTTCTCGTTGTGTTGTTGATTTTGCAACTCGGAAAATCATATTCCAAAAATATAAGTGCGTAATTTTCGTCGTGCTAGTGGTATAACAAAGTGTAAATTCCATTTATGTTGTGACCGAAATTAATTGTGTAAAGAAGTAGAACTATCACTTACTTTCTAATGCGTTCTGTGCCGTCGAAAATAATAAACAATTATCATCATAGAATTAATTGTTTCAACGTCGTTTTTACTTTGCTTTCTTTTGTCCATTATTAGTATCATGACTGTTCAACGTAGAGGATAATACATATAAATATGTGACCATTAAGTGTTCCTTCGAAACATCTCACTCACAGAAGCATGTGTTTCAAGGCTAAATGTGTCTATTGTGTAATTGTCAAGTACTAAACAATACTCTCAATACCATTTCAACAGATTACATGTAACCGTATTGTCACATAAATCGTCTCATACGGAAGCCGTGATTTGCTTTATTGCGTTAGGATTGTCAGTGTCGATTTCGTAGTGTGTATTTGTGTACATGGGTGGTTTCATTACGTGCTTTCTCCGTCACATAATATCTTCATGATCATACTAGTGATTAATTTTAATGTTTATCACTCTTGGTACTAATGTGCAGTTGACACAACAATTAATGCGTCGTGACTTGACCACTAGATTGTTCATTATAATGACACTTTTTGTATCACAAAATTATGTTTAAATTTAATATTTTACTTTTAAAACTTGTTAGTATTATATTTTATTGAACATTATAATCTCCGTTGTAACTAGAATACCACTAATACACCACGCCCTTTTGATATGACCAACTGCTACATAGAGATAAAGTATATTACGGAATTTTTCGTCTTGCAAATAGGTCACGGTATTACATTGCTTTAATTTCTTTTATGGTGGTAATATATTATTTATGTGTTAATTTCAATGTCTATAGAATGTTACTGTTGCTCGTAATGTTAATATCCATGGAAATAAAAACTTTATTTAATATAAAATCATTTGTCATTATTAAAGTATGCATAAATAACAGTATTTTCTCTAGGCGTGAAAAAATAACAAACATATCCATTCGCGTACTGGCCTAGATAATAAATAGCGAACTAAAATTTTAGAATTAAGCATGACTCTCATGACTAGAATGTTGTGGTGACTAAGATACCAAAACAAAAAGTCAAGGTTAAATCAAATGAATTCAGGAATTAGCGTAGCACATTTGGCAGGTATTTACTCAATGCGTGCATGACGAATGTTATTGAACTGTCAGCGATATCTTATCAGTTCCAATAATAACTGGAGACTTGGGGCACAACAGAACAGTGCCCAGGAACTCTTCAATAAAGACGAGCAGTCTCGTTCGTTGTCGTTGATGAGTTGAATGTGTATCTTATTAGAGATTTCTATAATACTCGTATTTGTGCTAGTGCAACAGTGGAGCGAATACAAATTTATTTGACAGCTTATCAATGTTATTTACAATACAAGTTTTTAATAGTCGTGACGTGAGTTTAGATTCCAATTGCAATAATAAATATTAGCGGAAGAGAAACAATACTTCTCACGACTGTGCAATATAGAAGACGATAATAATACGGTTCGTAAAATTTGAAATGAAATAATCGAACATCAAGCGATACAGACAAGTACACGAGTTGCGATCTCACGAATCGAGTTTGGAATTTTCTCCTGTCAAATTTTATTGTTCACGTCAAGACGGCGTACCTACTGCCCGCCCGCTATGCGATATTACAGAACTTTTGTTTATCAGTCCCTCGATGTTACGAACAAAATTTAACCTCAATTGACTCCGACAACCCTTGAGCTTGTACGCGCACTTGTGGTCATTTGCTAATACATCTGTGGTTATTAGTCATCTGTCATGAATAATGTTGTAGCTATCTCACTTTCTTAAGCATGATGCGTTATTTCTCTCGGCCGTAATAAAGCATTGTAATTTATAATTATTTTTTTTAGAATGTTAGTGAGCCTTTCTTTTTCCAGCTTCTAAATGTCAGAGCACGATACAGATCGCTCTAATGATGTTGTGAAACTGTTTAACGACTGTTATGGTTAATAAGAGTGTTTGAAAAGAATAAATTATGAAAGACAAAAGACTTGAAGTTACGTTGAGTGTACGTGGGGACGGTTCATTGGGACGGAACAGCAACAGAAGCAGTACGAGAAGCAGTC
This sequence comes from Aspitha aspitha aspitha, assembly GCA_018246895.1. Classification (NCBI taxonomy): domain Eukaryota; kingdom Metazoa; phylum Arthropoda; class Insecta; order Lepidoptera; family Hesperiidae; genus Aspitha; species Aspitha aspitha. The sequence continues at coordinate 14,197 of DWGJ01000181.1, read as the reverse complement.
GGAGCAATTTGACTAATAATAGTCGTTCTGGATTACCGGTAAGCGAAATATTTACGACGGATCGTTATCATGCGCCACACAGTAGATCATTCGCTATTCTCGACAAGTACCGCAGAGAACCGAATCAGTACGAATACCCGGCACAGAGCCTACAGGTTTTGAATCAATATGAGCAACCGGCGAATAACAGATATCGCGTTCGAGATAGAAACAATCCGTATATTGATTATGGAGAATCAAGATTTCAATATCCGCCGGTTCATTATCCAGTTCCACCGGGATATCAATCGGTTCCGTACAACGATCCAAGAAGTCAAATATATGGCACTCTACCACGAACCAATGTATCGTTCAACGAACAACCTAGGGGAATTCCGATGTCAGATGGATACATGAGCTATGGCCAGGAACGGAATATACCGCCAACTGGACATTATACATTACCGGCGAGATCTGAGCCGAGACGAGTACGGATCAGTGACCAGCGACCAATTGTGTATGGATATGGTACGTTGTATTTAAATATAGATTTTCATTTAAACAAGTAATTTACTTCATATTTAATCCTTGACTTAATTTGAAAATTGGAAGGTGAATAGATTTACATACCGTGGAAATTGCCTTAGAAAGTTGTTTTAAATAGAAACTAATCTAGTCGTCCAACGCTGCAGTCACTTTATCTTATACATTTTCACTTTCAGTGTATGCCGTTATGTTTATTTGTAAACGACGGTGGATAAATATAATTTCTAATGCTACTATATTTATTACGGTCACTAATAACGTTTACTTCATAAGATTAGTGGTGATATTTGATCTATAAGTTCACTTTAATGTATTGAACATACATAGATGGATTGACATACCGGAAACAGTTTGAAGTCTATCAAGTGGCTGTCGTTATTTCTATCATATTAATGCGCGTGTGGGCAACTAGGACGAGATGTAGGCTAACCCTCCCGAGGGACGGATAACAATAGCAACATGTCACTCTCTCCCTATACTTAGGCCGATAGCAAACTTATCGCTTCTTGTGCTGTAATTTTTTTTATTACATTACTTAGCATCTACTGCGTGGTAATTTTGTTGTTACTCTTATTTTCCATCCGAACTTGATTTGGCAGTTATGCAACTAGATGGTTTCGTTAAATTACCTTTTGTTGCGAGTAGGATTTGCTAGGGATGATTCCGTGTTTTAAATTCACTCAGTATTTGTTGTACGTGTTACGTTTCGCGACGAAATGTGACAGATGGTAATGCGACATTACTTGTGTGTGGCGCGGCGGATAGTCGCTTGTTTGTCATCACCCTAACATGTGCGCTCTAATGAACCACACCGACATGAGGTTGTCCGCCCCTGGACGCCTCCATACGCCTCGACGTTATTTGCGTTACAGGCACTTTTAAAGACACCTGTTTGTTACTCCTCGAATATTATAATACTGAAATATTTGGTGTCCACATTTTTGTGCAAACATGGCGGTCACGAAATCCGCGGTGCGCGGTATCATGTGCTCGATGATGGAATTCACATTCAAAGCAAGTAAGACTCCTCTTTTCTTTATATTGTAACGTTGTTTACACAAACTGAACAAAGCTGGCTTCACGTTCCGATATCTTCTAAACATTACATTTTATTTTTGTTCCCAATACTGTTCTTTGTAACATAATTATCTATGGTCCACAATTTTTTGTGTATCAATGATTCCTATGTTTGTTTATAATAAAAGCTCCGTTATGCTTTTACAAGATATGTCTTATGTCACCATCCTGGTATGTGTAGGCATTCAAATACAGGTTTTCTTGGGTCGAGTTCGAATGCCTCTTTTATATTTCTTTATTCTGATCGTTCTCTTATACGTTATAGAAAAAGTCGCACTATTTTCAGTGTCATATTTTTTTGAGTATTTTTTAACGGCCTTGAATGAATTTTACTCACTATAGTAATCGCGATTGAACTTTCGTACAATATCGCTTGATCTTTAAGTATGTATTTGTCTCGACTTAGACCTAGTTAACTTTTTTCCAACACCATTTGCCTGTGTCATATCAACGTAATCACTTTATATTTTCTATGTAATGAAAATATGATAGATGATTGGATTAGATAACTTCTTTTTAGTAAACTTTACATAATGCAAAATCTGTAAGATTCGGTTACGTAATACGAGAGTAAAAAAACGTGGCCACTGTATCGAACATAGTATGATGTTATTCTATTGTCGTTATCAGATAGAAAGTACACGAGTTGTAGTCGCGAAGGTTGTTTAGCTGGGTAATAACGAATATAATGGATGAACTTTCAATGGTGCACGGTGTAGGGTGCAGACTGCAACATCCATATGTAAACAAATCTTGAAATGGTCGAAAGTTTCAGTAATTATCGTGTTAAATTTAATGTAAATAACAGCAGGAATTGCAAGATATAAATTTGAGTGCAGTGAAATTACTAGTTGCGCTGTGTTAACTATGTTGCTTATTGTACGGAGCCCTCGCGCGCGCTCCGACCGACTTCGTGCGCCGATGCCCGATAGAAAAGGAGACGTACACGATTGGCACCGATGAACTCACAGCTTCGCTACGAATAACGTTATATTTACATTTAATTTCTATTTGCATTCTACCGGGCTATTTCGCTACTCTATCGGGCCATGTTGCTTTGTTTCCAATTATGGGAGACTTGGCTCAACATAATCGGATTTAGTTTTGCAATAATTGATTTTTTTTTACGATTACACAACTTGTAGTCGCGTGTGATTTACGTTTTACAGATTATCATCTACGCATATATTTGTTGTTTTTAATATACATGGTAAATAAAAAATTGCACGTACTGCCTTACATCCGTAGAGTATAGTAAATACCTAAGTAACTCTATCATAGATTGTCGTCAGCTAGTATTATGGAGTGGGTGACAAGTAAAATATGTTTGACAAATAAATGTTATTCACATTATCGCGTACTCGGAATATAAACACTTGCTAAAATCTATTCGTAATTCTATTTTGTTAGATTAACTTACCATATGTTCTTCCCGGACTGGTTCTCTTTTTCCATTTCCAATGTTTCCCCTGTATCCATTTCCCATGTATCTTCAAAACAACCCAAAATTTCGTTAATTAACTCGTTAACACTAATAAGTTACTCGATCGCTATTAGGTTACACAATGGAAGGTGTTAAAATTAAAATAATAGGACAAAAATATTTCTATTACATTCTATTGCGCAAATTATAGTACTGTCAATCATATGACAGTATAAATTGCCAGGTATTACTTTCGAAGTAATAAATTAATGTCATAGAGTGGAATTTGTGAGATGTTATTATGTTGTATAGAGAAACACCTTTCGCTATATCATAATTACTTTGGAGTATCTGTACCTTTCTTTTTACTTTACGCTTAACAAGTTCGTACACTAACGGCCTATTATCGTAAAACTTTCAGCTTCATATAAATGCCACCGTTATGAGTTTTGTAACATAATGTAGGTAGGTACATACTGAATAATGTTTATTTCAAAATGTCTTAAATTTTATTCCGCTCCGTTTACAGACATTATTTATCATTTTCACATCGGTATGTTATCTTGAGCAAGTAATCTGAATACACATTCACCATTACTAGCCTTTTGTGACTGCTTGGACCTTTCTCCTCTAATTCATTCGCATCTGTCTAAATCAATCTCAGCGTAATGATCCTGTGTGCCCTAGAGTTTCTCCTATTCTGCTTTCATGTCGGCCGGCAGCCAAACCGCATAAATACGATACAGGCAATCAGCGGCGGAGGCGCGGGCGCAGAAAAGGGTATGTTGCGGTTTATATCCGCGCCACGGGCATTCGTTTGCCGATCTTGAAAGTGAACCCGTGAAATGAGTTATTGAAGCGCGACCGGTGGATACGATACCCACGAACATGATCGCTAATTAACTTGTAGGTTAACTATGAAGTTGTTCTCCGGTTTTCCGTCGTTGTTACTGCGCGTCGTATACGCGTTTACCGTTTAAAATCGCTAATGCACCTACGAAATTCGAGCATTCCCAATTCTCCGCGAGCTACATCATCCTAACCGTTACATGAACTTCCAAACAAAAGCGATCCTTTAAAAACAAGTTTATTATTATAGCATATTAAAGTAGGTTCGAGTATATACTTTGACGCGTTCCGCATCTAATTGGCATCCTTGCATACATTTATCATTGTAGACAGCAAGGTGCGCGATTCAATATGTAGATCGCCGGTTTGACGACTATTGGAAAGCCTTAATCGCTCGAGTCCTGTCTAATAATCCGCTGTTAAACTGAAAGCCACATCCCGGTACACTTCGTAGTTTCTAATTTTCTCTTCTTGTGGTAAATTGGTAGGTTGAGTTGTTATGTGTCGATTTACGTTACTCCCTAGTATTAGCGCATTTTAATTGAGAGAACTGAGTTATTGGGTTTGCAAATTGCTTTCCCGTGCATTACACTACCGTATGGTGTTTTTATGAGTTCATTATAACTTGATAACTAATCCATTATCATTAATTTTATTATTAAGTGTGAACATTATCTATAAGCCAAAGAAATATAGCCAAGAGGAGAAATTTCATCGTTTAACCTGATGTCATCGTATAAATTGCGGTCATGAGTCAATGATTATCGTAGAAATGTAAATGAGCATATTAGCAATTCCGATTATTATAATACGTTCTGGTATTTATTATATGTTTACTGTTTATTTAATTTTAAAATATGTATAATATTATTGTTTATCTTTGTATTGGATAGTTGATTCTACGGCTTTGTTACATACTCGTATCTTATGTTGTTCTTGAACCTCAGTCATGCGGTATCGTCACTATTAGACTAAACTTGATAGTCTCTAAAGAATGTTACATTGTGTGGTTGTGAGCGATGCAACTATCAATATGCAAACAAAATGATCGACAATAATTTCACCGTCTTTTCTTACACAGATCCGCACGTCCGAGATTATGTATAAACGAAAGTGTTCTCATTGCGCTAGAGTATTGATGAGATCTATTGGTGTAGATAATGGGTAGGTAATGCCAGGGTAAAAATAAAAAGACACGGGTATGTGCCAGGTTGTGACTTTCTATTTTTAATCGAGCGGCGAGGAAGCGGGCGCGGGCGCCGGCGCCACAGCCTCTACATCTCGCGGTGGTTGCTGCGCATTCCGTCAACGCATGCGCCTCGGGCAGCGCGCACGCATGCGTCACTGAGTTTTTAGTTCGGCGTCCTCGATTCGTTTGTTTTGATTTTGTTTCGTCCCTAAGATCGATCGTAACTTTATTGCATTCAGTAAATTTAGAACTCCCTAAGTATAAATATCGTTCTCTTATTGGCATGAACATTTCTCTGTCGTAGCGTACATACCATATTCCTATGATGAAAATTGGACAATGACCGTTTCGGAATGCGCTAGGCAGATTAGCCGGCCGGAGCACACTTGATTGATGTACGAATCGGGAGCCCTTTTATATCGAGTGCTTATCATTCAAGTCTCGACTAGTAATAGCCTTTTTTGGGAGTAATCTCGTACCGGTTCTAGTCGGGAAATGGGTGTTATAAGAAGGAAAAAACGTAAGTGCTTTTGCTCTAACTTAATAAACGTATTAAGGAATAGTTAGTTTAAATATATATTATGAACATTGTTATAGTGATATATATGTGTGTTATTTGATATTTTTAAGGTAATATATGAGCCAAGAAGTTTTAATACATTTGTAAAATGTAATAATTTTGTCTTCTTGTAATGGCATTTCTTAGGCTTTATGTTATTACTAAAAGTAATATTTAAATTTAAGTTGATCAGCTTCATGTTTCGCATTGTACGATCCCCTATTCCAACAATTGGTGTGTAAATAAAACAAAATTAATTGTTGTTTTAACTACGAATAAAAATATTTTAATTTATGATTTGAAAACATGGTTTTCGCATATTATTGTTAACTTTGTGAAGAACACGAAATAATACTGCTTAGAATCAAAGAATAAAGTGACCATTTTATGCTAAATATTTATGTCATCGTAGTAGGTATTGCAAAAACACTCGAATTTAACCGTATTCAATCTTAGAAATAAGTTCCGCATTCCATTTCTTATAAAGTATCCAATTATCTACATATAAGCTCTTGAAGTTAATAGAATATCTTACAAAGTTACGTACACGATACGAGAAATGGAAATTATAATTCCCATCGCACTGGTGCATTGATGATGGTTTTTCTACAGTCGTTGGCGGAGGTCTATGTCTTACATTATGAATTTTATGATGATTATATATCATATGCATAATATGTAAGTAACTATAGTCTATTTTATCTTTTAATTATTATTTCTTCCGAACATATTTTATATAATCTACTTATATCGTTTGATTAGATGTAAAAGTAATTTTAACAAATATCCACAAATTTTATTATAGGAGCATTTAGATTGAAACTTATTTGATCTTAAATAATGGGAACATTGTTATGTTCATAAATACAATAGACTTTTATCCATAGTAAAAAGGTCGCGGTAGGAGCAAAGTATTAAGTTAAGTATGTACATTTTGAGTTGAGCTTATTACGTTCAAAAACATGTTCTCTGTGTTCAAGTTTTTAGCACATAATGCGTACAAATACACACCTGTTCAAGGCCGTCGAAACAACTGCGTTTCATATGCGGGTAACTTTATTCAACAAACATCTAATAAATATTCCACTAATCTTACCATGTGCACTACACACGTTGTGTGTACAATCACAGTAATTACGTATGTATACACAAAGAATACGCATATTATTACAGCACATTCGTTCAATAAAGCTAAATGGTCTACCGCTTTTGTTCAATAGGCCATACGTAATATGTTTTACGAGTAGGTACCAGTCGCAGAATAATGACGTCGTACATGTGTGAAGGTGAAACAGTAGTAAATTGTTTGCGATGTGGTCATCGCTCGTGTATTTGGACGTGTTCTTAAGTAGCGATCGATCTGCGAAGGTTCCATAACCAATTCCGTTGTTGTTGTAGTGAAGCAACTTTGGCAAGTTTAAAACAGGCGCACTTTAGTGTATTTTAACACAATCTTCTATGTACAATACTTATGAAACTACTCACATTTGAAGGGCATATCGCTATTCAACAGATCGATTCGAAATCCTATACCTATTGACGGTACATTTCTAAGTTTTTTTAACCGATTTGGTTATTCATGTACATAACGTTATTTTTCCATAATTTTTCTCTAATATATAATCTCCGCTTATTTAAGTGTAACGTCTACCTGTAAGTACATATAGACTTGTAATATAAATATACAATGGACTTTCTGAGTTTTTAAATAACGGTCTCGTTTTCCGCTTGATATTCAATGCAAACAGGGTTTCAATGCAAAAAAACATCATTGAAACATCGTGGTGTACATAGTAAATGAAGCCATTTCAATATATTACCGTATACGCATCACCCGTTGTGTGGAAACGAATGTAAATTAAGTGAACGTCTAGACTTTTTATTTTAAAACAATATACCTATATTGTTTTTTTGTGTCGCTTACAAATTGCATCCAACTGGGTTTTTATTTCGTATAACTTAATAAAAGCTTCGAAGAGAGTTTGCGCGTTAAACTCTTGGAACAAACAGAAAGTATCTCATGCCCGCAAAATGCTTGGACTGGAATAGAAGGCACTTAAAGTTCAAAAGCGGAGAGGTTGACAGGAATACATCGGATGCTTCTGACTGCCAACTGTTTAATCCCTTGCGAGCGTCGTCATTAAATTCAATTGCCTCTATTAATATAACTTGTAACTACCAACTATTAAAGCTTTTACTCCTCATAACTGTCATTTCCGACATTACTTCTCCACCTTTCCACCGATTAGGAAATAAGTCTTCGCTCACCTTTAAATTGCAATAAGTAATTTCGCAATTTTATTGTTACATGAATGTGCAATAAAATGGGGTAATCCTATGCGACTTTCACCCGGCTATTAGGTTACGATTGAAAGTAAATTACCATCAATCCGAGAAAAGAGTGGTTTCCCAATGAAATAAGACTACCGACTGATAAACGATAGTCACGAATCCCTCTGTTAACTATCACGACCAAGTACTGGGATACACAATGGTGGCGTTGTTGTTCCATTAAGCTTACACTGGGGTGAAAGTATACCAACTGATTGGCTATTGTGGTGAGCGACGCAGGATGCGGATCTCGCGATGGTTCTGGATCATGATTTCTCCGTGAACATTTATCTCTATGTACCTACTGAGTGTCGTGTGAACGCTGCGAACTACTACACGTTCGTTTGTGATTCAATTCAACCGAGTTCGCATTGAACATTGTAACGGGAGAAATTTTGTGGTATGGGAACATATTTCTCATCATTTGACTGGTTACTTGTTATTCCACTTATGATCGTCTTCAATAAATCTTATTACGACAGTCCGGAGAATCATTTGATGTTTCGCAAGAGAATAATCGATTTGCCCAAAGCGATTAACACGTAGGGTTAATTTGTCGGGTTATTGTATATTACAAAATGAGAGTTCTACGAATGGGAACCGTGGCCTCTTTTCACTAAAATTGTAATATTCGTTCATGTAGTTCTAACATGCAATATTCGTGACCGACATTTAATGTTCGTGATCACGGTACGGTAAAGTGGCGACCTTGTAAATGCACTGCATCCTTACATACCATTGTTCACCTTTAATTGTCACCGGGTTAATAATTTTATTATTCCGGCGGGCTTTTTCGACCTCCCACCATCAATTAACTGGGGAAAACATTTTATTGCGTAGTACCAGGGCATTATAAATGCGTCTGGCAAAATGTTATTACGTAATATGTGAATCTACGTTGTAGGGAAACCCAATGCATCTAATTTAAAAAAAATACTTATATCGCACGTATGTGCACTATTTTTTTTCCCTATTTAGCAGGAAAGTATAATAGCGTCGTACAATTCAGTATAGAGCTAACCAGCATCGTTGCGTTATATACCTACACGTGTACGTATGTACTTGGACAAGCTATTACGACAAATGGCGCTACTAGTAGCTATTAAAAGAACCGTTCTTCCTCTTTATATTTACGTGTAGCTACTTATGTTACCGAGTTAACTACTGACTCTTTTGAAGCTAATACATAGACGGAATGTTTTCCAAATGACTTCTTATTTTGCTGACAAAATGTAAGCGTTGTTAGGTCACATGTTTTATTTACGTTCTGGACGTAACAAATCGTGTGAGCGATCTCAAATTACAGCTAAAAATTAATATCGTAGCCACTGCATTATTAAACAGCTTGAGCATTTTATTTGTTTGTACACACAATTTTGCTTTCGAAATTGTAATATTAATAAGACGATAATGTGTTGTGTCCAGGTGAGTCTGTATCGGAACGAGCCGAAAGCGAAGCACGGGTAGTCAACGAAAATCGGTGCATAGAGGTTCGAATAGCGCGCGCCGCCGGCGGCCTGGGCCTGAGCATAGCGGGCGGGCGCGGCTCCACGCCGTACGTCGGCGACGACGACGGCATCTTCATATCCCGCGTCACGCCCAACGGACCCGCGTACCTCGCCGGGCTCAGGGTTTGTAGTTTGTACACCTACTTTGAAGTGACTTACGATTTGGACTGGATTTGTACCATTAGAATAACTGGAACATGTCACCGGATGATTAAGATCGGTGACCATGACGACATTAAAATTGCGCGTAACGGTAAATAAATTCATATGTCTAAATTTCGAAGTGCCACATTTGACGCGGTTCGATTATCCAAAAATATCGTATGTTACGTTTCTGTTACAGGTGGGTGACAAAGTCCTATCAGTGAACGGCACTTCGGTCGTAGAGGTTGATCACTACTTCGCCGTGGACGTGCTGAAGGCGAGTGGACCGACATTGACGCTCGTTGTAACAAGAGACTCGCCAACTTCGACTAGGTAATATTTGTATTATGCTATTTCTAAATATTCTGTGTTGTCACAATGTTGAGTGGGCCCAATGTTTATACTTCTTGTTATGTTATCGTAGAACCCACAGTCGAGCACCGAGCGGCGCGAGCCATCACTCGGTTTCAAGTACTACAGACACCGTCTCGACCTTAGAAAACGGACAGGTATTATTCAATTGCTTTATTAATATTGTTGTTCAGTATTCTAATTATACATTCAAATGACACTTGCATCTATTGCATATAAATTATATTCTAACTAGATATAGTCAAAAGTAATGTTTGTTCATGTGAGCATACTTGCAGCGATTCAATTATTTATTGTTGTATTTATACGCATTTTAAGTATTTTTAGCACGGACAAAACATTCAATAGATAAAATTCTTGCAATTATAGTTTTTAGTAATGATACTAATTATAATTTATTTGTTAAATATTTTCATTCAAACGTAACAATATCAACCTAATATTGCTTTCGAAGATACCAACGGGACGCAGCGTACCTCAAAAGGCGCTTATCATCAGTAACCAATACGCGCAAGAATTTGAGCCGGAGTACAAGGAGCAAAATGCGACTTCGAACCCCAATCTAACAACACCGGCCGCGAATTCAACAAACTTCAGTCCATCGCCCACACAGACGCACGTGACCAACACCTACCAACGACTGCAGGCCTCTCCGCCGCCGACCACGCAGCCGTACGTGCCGCCCGGTGCGTGCCCCGAGATATTCCTCGTTAATCTTACATTTAATGAATCGGAGAACCATATTATGTGTCTTACATTGTGGGAAGTATATTTTAGAGCGTTTGCAATATGTATAAGTACTAGAACATTGAACGAATTTTTTTAAGGAAATTCTTATTATAAGACACATGGGGATTTAATGGTTTACGGATTTCGTTTGTGTTCGACGGTATTCTTATTTGATTGTGTGCATCACCTTAATCTAATTTTAAACTTCTTCTTGAATGACTCTCCGACTGAGTGGGCACCGTGAGCTTTATCCTTTATAGCACCCCCTAGACCGCATGGTCGCTGGGATAAACTGCTGACCTAGCGTCGTGTGTCAAATAAAACTGATAATAACAGTTCGCCAACAGCGTACCAGCAAAAGGTGCTGGTGCACACAACGCTGATCCGCGACGGCGCGGGGCTGGGCTTCAGCATCGCGGGCGGCAAGGGCTCGCCGCCGTACCGGGACGACAGCGACGCCATCTACATCTCGCGCGTGTCGCCGCACGGCGCCGCCGCCAAGGACGGCAAGATGCTGGTTGGCGACAAGGTCGTGTCGGTCCGTATCGCCTCCGCTCACACCTTTATCATACATACACACTGGCCGTGCCCCACGGTTTCACCCGCGTTAATTAGAGAACAATCTATTAAAAACACTAAGAACGTCGCGCTATCATTACCATATAAATTTAAACGGAAAACGGAAGAATAAAGGAACGCTTTTTCGTTGCTGCTCCACTCCTATTAATCATAGCGTGATATATAGCTTATAGCCTCCCTCAATAAGTGGACTATTCAACAAAAAAATAATTTTCCAATTCGAATCAGTAGTTCCTGAGATTAGCGCGTTTAACAAAAAAATTATATAATTAGTATAGATATTTGATATCACAGTCGTGCACTGTAACCGGGGATATTGTTGAAAATATCGTTCGTTTTATGCTATAAACGATAATGAAAGCTGACTATGAGTGATGTTGAATTTATCGGCATTTTCAGATTAACGGCGTCGATATGGAGAGCGCCCGGCACGAAGCCGCCGTAGCTTTGCTTACTGGCCACGAACGATTTGTGAGACTTGTCCTACAACGGACAATCACACCCGAACAAGGTAATACAATCGGGTGTTTAAGATTCTTATATTTCTTTTCAAACAACTTGTAACAATTATTACGAATATATATATTTTTATAAACGTTTATAGGCGAATTGCTCCCGCGGAAGTCTACATCAGAGGAAGTGAGAGAGCACAAGACGAGCCTGACGAATTTGAATGTCTCAACGGCACCAAAACCCACTGCGAATCATATCAGCACACCAATAATGGGCAACCACACCGCGACTATAGTGGGGAACCACAGCACACCAATAGCGGGCAACCACAGCACACCGATCGTGGGGAACTTCACCACACCGATAGTGGGCAATCACACCACACCGATCGTGGGCAAACAGAGCGCACCACTCGTGGGCAACCACACGGCTCCGCGGGTGCCCACGCAACTTACGATCACCCAAACCCAACCGCACACCCAATCACAGCCGCAAACCGCGTACGCACCGACAACCACTGTTCCACCACAACCGGCACCGAGAAAACTAAGTCAAACGAACGGGCAGGTGAGGTCTCAATGTCGCTTATCGTGTTCGCTTAACGTCCCACGAGGGCTTGGGATGATCGATATAAATGCAAAGGTACCACCTAAATGTGTTAATTGGTTGTGGGTTATTTCTAAACCAATAAGTGTATTTATGATTTCTATTTGTAATATTAAGAATAGAACAGTTCGTGATCGAATATCACATTAAATTAAACAAAGCTTCACCCTTTAATACGCTTTTAGTTACACGCAGTGATCCAAAATTTCTAAATGAAAATTTATATTGACTTCAGGCGGGAACCAAACCGGCAACTAACAGTGCGAGCACGCCTCTAACTCCCGGCGCCAATAAATTGCACGGCTCTAACGACGACGTTTTCGACGACATCCAGGTAAGTCAGAGGCATTCCCTTCGCTCACTATAGACTCGCGGGTGACGGTCACAGAACGGCTTAACACGTTCACATCCACGCTTTGGAAATCTCGCTTTCGCCACGGCGTTTCGTCCAGTAGTAGCATTTCATGTCACAGTAGTCAGTCCCGGCTTCAAACGCCCGACCCGCGGACGTGCCGGACGACGTCGCACCCGTTACGTTTCGAAATACCGAGCTCATATTTCGCGACGTAAGGGCGCGGCGTCCGACTGCATCTCCGATCGCGGTCGGGCCGGCTTCGTAGCGCGTACGTACACCGCCATCGCCACGATCACCGCAGCCGTATGTGTAGCTGGCTAGACATCGGGCGTTCACTGTACTGATGCGATGTGAACGTGTTGACCGCGCAGCCGGCGCGGCCGATGACGAGCGAGGAGTTCCAAGCCATGATCCCGGCCCACTTCCTGGGCGGCAAGCGGGAGGCGCGGGAGGCGCGCGAGGCGCCCGAGCGCGGCGTGCGCGTGACGGTGGAGCGCGCGGGGCCGGCCGCGCTGCTGCCGCCGCCGCCCGCCGCGCCCGGCCGCGTCACCGAGACCATCACCAAGTCCACCTTCACCGAGACCACGGTCACGCGCGTCACCGACAACCGCCTCCTCGAGCCGCTCATCATCGAAGTAAGAACCGCCTACGACTTACGTTACGTCGTCCGCCGTCGCCCGATGCGTCACGACAGTTTTCCTTCCATTTTCTTCGTCATCTCGTTTTAGTTTATGCAAATTCATGATAAAGTTTTGCAATCTCTCTTTGCCATGTAACACCTACATGGATTTTAACGGGAATTTTATACGTACATCATCTTAGCAGATCGTCTGCTGTACGTTAACTCATCAATGTTGTTACCATTGTTTCGTACGAAATCAAAATGACGGCAATAAATAAGTTTCATTGTATCATAATAAATACGATTCTCTCTGTGTTATTTATTTAACCAATTATTGTGAAAAATAACCAATTACGTATAAGACGATGAAACTAAAAATTTTATATCTTCAATGATCTCAAACTTAAATTGTTTTTGAAAAGTGCAGTTAACAAAAAGAATTTTCTCCCGAAATGACATGATTATCTTTTAAATTGTATAAGTTTCAGCCCTTTTGTTTTATTTGTCACAATTAGCAGCATTTGGTCAAAACTATGAAACGCTATTTTGTCAGTGGGCACATTTCTGAACGTTTCTTTGTTTATTTTGTTTGTCACTCTTGTGTGAAGTAAGGTGAGTCTAACTGATGAACTATATTTAGATTATGACTTTTTATAAATTTATGAATAGGCCTCCGACTAGTCGACATTTGGCCAAGCACGGTGCCTGATATTTACAATACTACAACAATAAATAAATACAACAAACAATAAATTGACTGACCTCGTGGTCGAGTGTTTAGCGACCCTGACTGCAAAATTGGAGGTCGTGGGTTCGATTCCCACCCAGGACAAACATTTGTGTGATGAGCACATTTGTTTGTTCTGTGTCTGGGCG